>QNGE01001509.1:117682-162368 GCA_008508345.1 Paragonimus westermani | reverse complement strand
ACGCATCTTGAGTATTCGGTGGTCGGACATGGTTCCGAACACGGGTACTGTGGCGAGCGGACATGGACGGAATGAAAGCACTGCTGATGCTGAATCAGCCTCCTTGATTAGATCATGTCGGTCGAATGTGCGATGACCCCATTCCAAAGCACTTGCTTTGCGAACAACTGAAACCAGGTAGGGGAATTCCTGTGGTCAGAAACGGAGATACCAGGATGTTATCCACGCAAACCTTTCGCATTACAACACTGAGTTTAGATGTTGGCGAGAAATAACGTTGAACGGGACGGTCTGGAGAAATATGATTCTGACGGGCGTCCGCAAGTTCAATGAACAGTTATTACGCGGCCAACAACGAAAGTGACTGGTACGCAAGGGAACCTTCAGTGTCATAGGTCGTGGTGGCATGAATATATAGTGTTGTAATTTGTACGTCCGCTAATTCACTTGCCGCGTCGTATTAGTAGGTCACCAACTTACTCAGAGTGCACCGTCGGTTGAGAGATAAACAGTAGGTTAGGCTCAAGTAGGTCATAACAAGTATGTCCATTTTATTCTTTTTCGCATCGACCACCGTCGTTTGATAGTCCACCTGCACCTCTTCTCAGAAACCAAGATGTCTGTGGCCTTCTACTGTGTAGTGACAGCAATGTCTGCTTCCAGTCCAACCTTGAATTTTGTTTTTCTATCCTCTGTATAGTAAACTAACGTGTGCTCGTGTAAACTACTTGCATCATATTTTCAATGTTCTACCCAGTTTAAATCTTACTATTAATCTCTGTTTATTTCTCGAAAGATAGAGGTTTCATTTTCATGCTGGCCTCTCAATTGGCTAACCTGCACTGACCGGCCGGACACAAAGGCCTCACCTACACCCCCCATGACCTTATTCCCCCGGGTTTACACTGGATACGACACAAGTGGTTAACCGCAGGCGTCATTTGTCTTCGGTACTGTGATAAGTTAATCCTAAACGGATGCTGCCAGCCAGATTTATCTGACTCTGCTCAGGTCGACTTGTTATACTTTTGTGCAAGCAGAATGGTGAATAATGTTCTCGCCATTTCCTGTAAATTTATGGCTTGTGTACTAGTGCTCTTTTCTCTCTAGCCTTGCGTAACGACAATGTCGGACTGTCAGTGGAACAGCATATCTCTGGGGGTAACGCAAAAATTCGTATACTTGATGGTGCTATCAGTTTTGTGGTCACGGTTGAATCACTTGAGAGTTTTAATATACTACTCGATCAGCACATGTGTGAGGACAACCAGTACTACAAGTTTCCTAACCGCTATATAAACCGTCCAGCACAATTTTTTACTAACCAACTCAAAGACATTAACATACAGGCAAAGATCTTTCTCCCTCCTGTAACAACCTTGAAGGAAATCTGGCAAAGCATACGACGGATTACTGTCTCATTGGGATAAGGTTTTGGTTCGTGTTTCATGGAACAGCACTATGCAGTATGTGTTTTCGTGGGCGACACATTCAGTCAGTGTCCACAGATACGCGTTAACCAGACGCGATATCTGGAATGAAGACCGAATGTTTATCGCGCGCAATGTAAAATAATCTTCAAGAAACTGTAAGCTCCATCGATAAACGCACATCAGTACATTCCAGGAGTGCGATCTGGCTCCAGTGTGATAAACTCGTTTAGACCAAGTTGTTTGTGGCTGCTATCCGACAAACTAAACTGAGATTTGTGGTATTACATAACTCAACATGAGCAGCGTCAGACAGACACACACAGTTCGAGTTAGTCACCCGAGGGCCCACAAATCCGATGTGCCTTCGGTGTAACGAAGGTGTCGATTCGGAACCGCTAGCAGAAGCATCTACACTTACAGTCTATGCATTCCTAAAGAAGTCTCTGCGAACAAACCCGATACTCGTGTCGGGTGCGTTACGCCTCATCTCCTTCTCCAGTTCGACCAGTGTTCAGATGCATCAGCATGTCCTAGTTCGTAATCACCTAACCAAACCCCGTACGATGCGACTGTTTTGTGTCGACCTGAACTAGACGGATATAGTGTTTTAGAGGACGAAACAGGTTTACAGAGAACAAAACATCTCAACCCGGACAACATTTTTGCACGGGTTGTCCACATTGGTCTTGATAACGCAACAAGCTGCCTTTATCACAGATACAGTGGTCAAATAAGACATGTTGACCGGATGCGGAACGACACAACTCAGTGACGAGGCCACAAAACGGGAAGACGCTGAGCGACACTCACTGTTTTCACAGCATGGCTATAATACGTCACGTCGGAGTCCACAAATCGCACGGCAAATTTAACACAGCATGGCGTGTCTCAGATTCTATAGAAGAATTGTCATCTCTGGTCAGCTTTTTAGTGCTTTGTAGACCTATTTCGTTCATGAATGTAGTTTTTTGTTATCTATCGGTTGGCTGGAAGACCATCATGATGGTCCAATCCGTTAGGGGAATATCATATTTCTACCTTGTCCCTTTGCATTCACTGGCACATGCTGGTTCCTAGTCCAGAATTGCCCTTCAAGCGTTGAAGCGGTTACAGGGATACGTGTGAACAGTCAGGTCATATCGATCATAGACCATGGTAGTCAAAGCACTGGGCCGAGCGACTTTATTGGAAGTGTGCGTGCACCCCACCCCACCCACAACCAGCTAATTTGGCTGTGGTTTCAGTGTTGTGTTGTACCCGTTCGCTCCCTCGACTCGGTTAGGTGTCGTGACCGTTCCGTAAGCCTTTTGGTTTGGTCTCTGGATTTCGGATCAGGACGCAGTTTCCGGGACAGTCGATACTTCGGCGGCGGTTGTGTACGACAAATTTCAGAGTGAGCTAGGCCCTTATTCTTTCCAGATGTCCCTTATGACGAAGTAGACAACATATCGACATTTTGTTCTCATGCCACTCCCAGCATAACCACCCTCCATTACAGTTGTATTGCCTTCATGAGTACTGTCGAAAACGATCCGGTTGAAGTTACTCAGTTGCCCATTTACCAGGAACCTACACAAAACTCGTGAATTAGGTAGGTTCGAAACCGAAAGTTCGAGTGTAATTCTGAACTAGCCCAGTAATTCACACCATATAACGTTTTTCCTATCCATTCGTCAAGACCCTCCCTTATATCTATCCGGATTCCTACCGTTCGTGCGGGTGCTCTTACATCTGGATGGTTAGATGTGAGCCGGCCAATGTCAGTGTAACACGTATTCACCTGGTTGTGTTGGTTCTTGCGAATCACGTCGCAGTTAGCACAGTCACGGACGTTTGCTCACGCAAACTATTGGTTATTGGATTGGCTGAATAGACACGTTGATACTGAATGCTTAAACGTCGATGTTTTTGCCACATACTTCCAGGCTTGGGCTTTTGCTTTTCCTGATGTGTCGCTGTCTATGTTGATTCACCGTGAAATGCAGAACAACAGGCTGCCACTCAAGTGGTTTACACACATCCACGTAGGATATCTGGTATCATGCAGATCAACCTGGCTGGTACAGAATAGACCATACGTACATTTTTCCGAATTTGTGATACTAGCTGACTATGTGACTAAACAGAATGCATTAATGGCTATTCCCCAAAACCCATCACTTGGATGCTACACTTTGGCTTTTGTCCGCAGTGCATCATCAAATGGCTGGTCGATTGACACCAAGTATCGTGCCACTTTGTTCCGTCCTGATCTGCTATTCCACTGATCCGACACCCTATCTGAGGGTCTGCGCACATGTGTCCTAGGGCCCGAAGTCGACTAATCTTTATCCAGTAAAACGAGGAATCAGCAGAAAAGACTCCTTGTGCTTCAAGTTGTGGCTTATTCAAACATGATTTCGAAGGTGAAGAAGCCAGTATAAACGCCCGTACTATTCTTGAACAGCACGTTCCAGACCGAGAAAATGTCAGCCCAACAACAAAAAACTAATTTGTCCATGTGACCTCATGGAATGTGCGGCCCAATACGTCACTCACACTGTAGACGCCTTATGTGGGTGAGTATGCACAGCGCATCTCGTCTGCAGTCAGTCAAACTATTTTGTTCCTGAACTCTCACTTTTGTTAAACTGGAGTAGCTTGACCTATTAAAGATTAGTTATGTCTGACAGTGTTCCCGTGGAAGGAAATCTATTTGTTGACCGATCCAACTGGACCATTCTAGTGTAGCTATCTGAAAAGTAGCCTTCCAATAGGTTGATGCGTCGGCATGTATTGCAGTTTTGCAAGTTATTGTGAAGAGCTCTCTTGTCCTGCAGCTGTTAATGAATTCACACGGTGTGCTACGGAAAAAGGGAACTAGAAAGAAAGATGTTAGATTTCACTCTGTATTCTGCAATGCAGTGACATGGTTGTTCGACAAAAATTACCCTATGCGAATCGGTTCACGAAAAATGGGCTTTGGTGTGGACTGTCAGATGACAGGTAACACCGTAGATTCTTCTTGGTTAATACCTTCGTACTTACAGACAAGGTAGCAGGTAAGAAAGAGGGCCGATTTACGCTTTGGACGAGCTGTGATCTTGAGGGTTTCAGTCTCCGCAAGCCTAAAGTAATGTCAGGCTCAACAGCTCCACTGTGCGTGTGTTACGATCGCGCTTATTTACTGTCAGTTGTTATGTATTAGCAGTCATGACAGCATTTCAGTCATTAATGTCACAAGCTGCGGAAACAAAATACTTAACCGATTCGTTTACAGAATTGAGATACACTTTTGAGACGTACATTGTGGTCAGTAGATGGTGGAACCGAATTTTCAAAAGAAACATAAGAGGAATCGCTGGTGCATTGCAAGTGCTCTCTGTTGGCATTTGCTGGAGGCTGTGCTTGTGATTCGTTACTAAACTAAAGGAAGTAAATCGGCGACACGTATCGTGGTCTTTGCGGGCAACAGGCGCAAAAAAGGCTTAATGTAGCCACAATTCCCAAAACACGATTGGCCGCTGCCTTCGCATTCATACCATCATTCCAAATCGAACACTCCGAAAATGTGTATCATATTCGGGTCTCGCCCATCGAGGTTGTCATTAATGCGTATATTTGTGATTACCTCACTGATTTCACGTTAGGCTCGACCGAATTATATGTACTTGCTCGGTCATGTGTAGTGGAACTCTTAACCGTGATAGTTTGAGCACCCACTAACAAATAACGATATCTCAAGTCACTAGTTTGGATTTTCATTGTTGCGAATGGTGTACAAGCTTAAATGTCGTGGCGCTCGTCTGGACCGTTTCCTGTTGTGTTCAGTTGTCTTGATCTCAGTTCCTTTCTGGGTTCAACCGCGTCATGCGTATCCGCATATTGACGCACCGAATGACATTCAGTTGAAGCGTTCCAATTGGCTCAATGTGCAGATGGTGACTGCGTGCGTTCGGATGTAGAAGGGAGCTTTCGGGCCGGTGAATGTGTGGACGCGCATTTGCTGGTTGAGACAGTGAGCGTCACTCAGACCAGAGGGCTCCTTACATGATGGGCCGTGTGAGAGGGCGAGGTGACCGCCACGCACGCAATAAGACTGCCCGATCGCCCTGGGGGGAAACAGGCGAGCCTGAAGTCACTCATTGAATACGTGGGTACCTGTGCATGGGCGATCGCTCCGGTTGCTTCTGGTAGCCGACCTTGTATGCGGTGTGTTTCTTCTGTTGCGATCGCTCGTGCTCTCAAGCAGCGAATAAGTTAATTTGGTTACGACATTCAGATGGTGAGTCATGTGGGCCAGGTTACAAAAATCTGCCCTTCATTAGAGCAGAGAATACATTGGACGCCTGGTTCGTATGACAGGCTTGCGCATGCTGGACGACGTTAGCCAAGACTTACGTAAACCGTCGTTACCGTCAAGCCAACAAGAAGTACGAACTGTGCTATCGGATTAGCTGTTGTTGTGGTTGAGTGGGACAGCCACGATAACAGAAACAGAATGTTAATCCTTATCAGGTGTTGACTGCTATCACTGATAGTAGTTAATCGTGGTTCACCGTCAGTCGCGTACACGCTTAACACAGTTTAGCACAATTGAGCGTTCGGTCGATAGATCGAATCCACCCCGATTTTGCAGATGGCACATCAGTGTACCTACCCGAGATTACTCCTTCTAGAGCGTGCACATTAATGTATCAACTGTCAGTGGGCCTTCGTAAGTGCCGTTTTCACAGTCCTGTTGGGATTTTGATAGCTGCTGTTCTGACCTAGCAAAAGATACCCGAGCAGCAGCTGAACTGTTGGGTTTTTTGATAGAGACCCAAGTTAGACGTCACTCACAGTTGATCAAGGTGACCGAGCAGTGTGCGAATTACCCACAGGAGGATGTAGTTCATCCTCTGCATACAATAATTCAGCCATGTCCGATAGGAGATCGACCGAGAAGTGATCGTTACGATTGCATCGTGAGCGTCACCGGAATTCAACTGTAAAAATAATATAGTGTTCTGGCGGACTCTGAAAAGAACGAAACTCGATTCTTGCGCTTCTCTTTGAAGGGCACTGGCCAAAATTCTATAGGAATGCTGTGATTATGTAGGTGATGTTCGCTGTTAGCCGCACCACTGATGCTGTTGGAAATCTCCAGGTTAATGCCTTTTTTCGTTATCGTGATTTGAGTATTTTTCTTACAGCTCATGTATGTTAGGCGGCTGCACCGTTATTAATTTATCTGCCGCATGAGCTTAGTTTACTAGCTATATCAAACAGGCCACCTGTTATCTTAGTCGTGAGCAGGGGTCAGCGAGGCACAATCGTTACCGACATGACTACTTGACCGTTCTATTGTTAACACTATCTAGATGTGAAATTCCTTCAAATGAATGCTTATCTACAAAGACGACAAGAAGTAGATTTTACTCTAAGTTAGGCTGCATTCCGCGTGCAATGCGTCCGGTGTGTTTCCTAGGCTGTACCTTAACACATTGGGTCGTGAAACAACAAACCTTGTACTTTTTCATCCCCTTAATCTCTTTTATTTCAAGTAAAATATGGGATCAAACTACCCCACGCTCGTCGTACTCCCATTTATTAGAGAACTCGGTTAAAGAATTCAACTGCTTCACCGTCAGAATTGTCTTCAACGTCCAGTCAATGTGGTGGGGTCAACCCACCGCGTAGTCCCAAAATGTTTCATTTTACACCCGGTCGGCCTGTGCTACACCTACACGGTCTATGTTTAACAGCGTCAAACCATGTCCTCCTATGCTCTTTCGTTTTTATCCCGTGGCAGTGACCATCCACAATCAGTTCTGGCGGGTTGTTGACATATTGATTGAAGAAACAGGCAACTGCAAGGCGTCCCTTTATACTTGCTCTGTAAGCTAATCGTGTCCGTCCGAATGGCAATTTAGTGATCGATCATTCACATCCTTTATCCTTATTTTCTTCGTTTGTAAACTGGGGGAATGCTCCTCTCTGTATATTACCCAAAGGACGCGTGTCAGCTCGTTTTCATCAGCATACGCAGCCAGGTGCGAAATCACCAGTGTTTCGCCGTCAGGTAACCTGCATGTTACGGTCCAGAACTCCTGTCACTCAGACCGTCTGGTCCATGAGCATCGCTTTTGGCGAATTGCTTATACTTGTTGTTTGACATGCTAACACTCCGTTAGGCTAGACGGGCACAGTTTATCCTAGGTTGTCAGTTTGCACCGAGTGCGATCGCAAACGTTCGGAATGACAACGTTGTAATATCTCATGTTGCCCACTCTCAAATTGACATTTCGTGAGTGGTTTTCTTGTGATTAAGATGTTCCGTTTGTAACGCGACGATTTTCGGTTCTAATCTGATTCAGTCTATTTCCATTTGATGGATAGTCTAAGCAAGGATATTGGCAGTCGGTACAATGTCCGTTTGAAAATTAATATCCTGAAACCATACATCTTTAGATCACCGTGTCCCCATGGTTCTAATCAACATGAAAAGTGGCAACCAAAGATCAAATGTGTCCATCTCAGTCAGGATGTTAACAGGCCACACCAAAAGTCAATTATGTTGTTGAAGTGAATTAGTACGATATGAAAAATGTGGAGATGTGGTGCATTGTCTATTTTAGGGAGCTCGATTTCTAGAACCTGTGTCGAATAAAATACAAGGCTTTCTGTTTATGCAATCACTTCTGGGTTAATGTTCCGAGCTAGTTACGCAGAGTACTCTTACGCTGTACCGGTAACGCTTACATTTTTCACTATTAGATCACGGTTGTTTTGTGTTCACTTGAAACAGTGTTCTCCGATCCAATTTATCAATGACAAAATGAAACCTGTGCCGGGAAGTGTTGACGCTTCGTTTTGCTCTTTATACAGTTACGAACGTAAAGCACTAGGTTGTATACAACATGAGAGTAGCAATAACAAAATCAGCTATATGTAATCTAATATTTTACGTTTGCGAATGATATGGCTAAAGAGAATGTTAACATCTCGCAGTTCAGATCGACCTTTTGTTTCTCTACGTCGATCTGTCTTACGGCACTTGACTAGAAGAGATTGTATTGGTCGAACTGGTGAGGCTAACAACAATTAGTGGGCTACCTTGGACCCAATGATAGCCCCGGCGCAGTAAAGAAGATCTGGGGCTGTGGCTACAATTCCCCTCTTCTCTTAGCCATAAGCTTTTTTATGGATAACAATATGTAGCGGAATTGGTTACACTGTGTAAATCAGTGCCGCATCAAGTACATTACGTTTTTCATCTGTTTTAATTGCGTAGCCCTCACCTGATTGACAGTTGTTAGGCTAGTAGCGTCAAAGCAATAAGGAAAATCCTGGTTGTTTGTGGCCGTTTTGTTACTGCTGTTAAACCATGAACTATGGCGTGTTGTGGTTTGCAAGCGGCTATCCTGAATGCTTAGATTAACACAGAGCATTGAAATCTAGTTTATTTGACTCGTTGCAGATTGGGAAGAACCTTCAACTAGAATTTTCATGTGGGACACCTATTCCACGCAAGAAGTCTGAGTTGTTTATCGATCATCCTTAGTAAATGGGAGTTTTATGAATATATCCTTACAAGGGGGCTCAGCAGCTGAGATGTCCTAGAAGTAGTAGGCCAGTTAAGTTTTGTTTCTGTTCAACCTTTGTTGTTCCTAATCAATGATAAACGGACATTTCTATGCGTGTATACGCAGCTTTTGACCTTTACCGAACGCACCAGATGGCCACATTTCCAGACGGTGGTTGCTTTCCAGAGTACGCGGATATCATCTGGTGTAATTAGGCTCAAAGTCAGTCGATTCTACAAATTGAAATAGCAATTGTTCAACTATCGACGTTCACATATCCTAAGATATTTCCAACTCACCTTAGTGACCATTTGCATGTATGCTGTGATCCCATTTGCTTGCGCATCAAACCTAAACAGAAAGCCCCGTTCTCTGTTGACTATGGCGAGAGTTTTCGAACACAACAGTTAACACAGCCTCTGTTCTTTCAAGTAGTACTCATTAACGGTCAATCACTTTCCCTGTATCTCACTCTTACCGTCAGTGTGCGCACTGTAATCTAATGCATTTGTAGGTAGCTGCGGAAGTGTTCTGACAGACGTCAGGCCCGAACGAAACCTTAACGAACAAACAATAAAGCTAGTTGCGTTGTATTCCCACTCTCATTATCAGCAGTCCAATACGAGACATGATCCAGCGGTTGACCAGTTGAGTATGAAAGTATTGTACATCAGATGGAACTGAAAACGATGAGAAGGATGGAGGTCTTGACACGTTCTGGCGTAAGAAATGACTGCAGACAAATGGAGGTGTTTGAATAGCCTGCGCTTGTGGGTACACTTCACGGTTAACACTGGTATGAAATTTTGCTGTGCTTAGTATCTTAAATGTTCTGCCGGCCAGACACATTGATAGGTCTGGTGGTATAACGGTAAAAGATGGTGAACTGCTGACGCTGATCCGCTGGATTGAGTATCGGAGATGTACACCGCAAGATGTTCGAGAGCTTCACTGATTAAGGTACATTCACAGCGTATGCGATGGATGAACAATGGCCGTGGATCCAGTACCTAACAGTCGGTTCAACATGGCTTGTGGGAGATTCAAGATATTTCAAGGTAATTTGCATACAGCATCGGCCCGATCTCGTCCAGGCAACAAGAAGCGCAACACATTTCTTCAAATTCACCGTAACAAAGTGGTGGACTATTTCAGGTTACGTTGGTTTGTTAAATGATCATATTCGTGCCAGTTTAGACGACTTCGAAGTTATTTTTCAAGTGCGAATGTAGATCATTAGACATCTGCTTTCACGGCCAAGCCCAATCCACATGTGATTTTCACCACCCATCGCCCCGTTTACCGGACGTTGGAGTCGACACAAGCCTCTTAGTATACTAGCTTTGTTGCTGAGTCCAACGCTATGAGACGATCGTGATTTAACGTCTTGAGCTTTTTTGACAATCTCATAATATCCCCATTGCCCACTCCGCATGCGCATTGAGTTGCTGACTGCGTTATGTCGGAGCCATGACTACCGTTCGTTTATCACACACGCTTCCAAGTCTGCCCACATCTACACACCCGGCGGCATATCCCGTCATGTGAGGTGCTTTGTACATAGGGTGAGAGATTAATTCATTTTTGACTAATGATCGTTAGGCTGATGGAAGTACACATATATGGGTGGTAGTTGGCAGGTTGCCAATATGGTTTTAGTGGTTTAAAAGACCGTCACGTGGCCAGTAAGTTAGACGTGCACAAAGGCGACGAACTCATGTCAGACTACTGAATGAAGATCGTGTCAGTGTTACACACCTCCAGGAGTTATGAGGCATTTTTCAACCAGCGATAGACGCTCATGGTCATCACCGCTTTGAAAACAAACTTCCCTGTTGTTAATAGCGCACAGTTACAAACGTTTGGCGACCGCTAAATTCAATCAGTTAGAATTTTTGACCTGTTTAGAGAGCGCCCAACAAACCCTGTAAATCAAGCGAAAGGTGGAACGACGTTGCTTAATGTTCTGGAGCGCGTTTATATAGGTAGCGTGTTGTGCTCGCGCCATAGTAGTGGTCTGTTCGTAAAAAACGAGGCTCTTCTCTGATTGTTATTCATAGAGAAGACAAGAAGAGCGTACTGTGTCAAACTGCTAATCATTCAGTTACAAAGCCAAACGTGTGTAAAAGTATTTACGATCTACAATTCAGCTGCAAAACGTTGTTCACCGAACGAAATTTGAATAAGCTCCCCTGTAGTGTATGCGGTTTTCTGACCTCTCTACAATTCAACATTGGAACGGATTTTCAAGATGTCTAAATAGTAACGCTGTTCTGTCTTCCCTTCACTCTCCATCTGTTGTTACCACCATCCATCTCATCTTAATTCCACCTTCTGTCCAGTTGTCAAGTGGGAAAAAGTGTTCGCCTACTTCACTGCTCCCAGTGAACAGTACATCACTGAGGGCCCGCCATCCACCGAAACCCAGGGTATATGCCTTGTGCTGGTCAAACAATGGGCCAGGATCTTGATCTTGCTTAGCCCAGTGAGGTGGCGTGAACAGCACAGCACGATTCCTCAATTGGATGGCCATTTGTGCTCATACACATTTGCCTGTGACCCCTCACCCTAGTCGACACGTTCAGGGCATCTGACGCCACCCCGTATATACCGATTGTATCGGAAACTGCGTCTCGATCCCGAAATCCATAGTCCAGAACAAAGGACCTATCGAGCGGTCGCGACAAGAAAGATGGAGACCTGATTCACAGAAAGTTGCCGGACTAAACCGAAGAGGAAAACCAAGAATCTAGCTTGATTAATATGACACTTCCGTGTTTATGCACATAGTAGCCAACGTCCATTATTTTTGCTCAGCAGACCGGTGCACTATGTACGCGATCGTCCCTGGTCGTTGGCTTTCAGATGACGGGCTAACGACGCCTAACAACACGCTGCTAACTCAGGGCTGAAAAATTCGGCAAAATCAACCGGACCCACCCTACGTTGGTCACCACCACTGACCCCCACTCCCCAAATGTAGGGTCCAGATCAAACGGCTTACCGAACGGTGACGACACCTAACCGAGTCGGGGAAGCGAACGGGCATAACACAACGCTGAAACCACAGCCAAATTAGCTGGCTGTGGGCGGGGTGGGGTGCACGTACATTTCCAATAAGGTTGCTCAGCCCAGTGCTTCGGCCACCAGGGTCCACGACCGATAACACCTAGCTGTTCACACGTATCCCCGTAACCTTGAAAAGCAATTCTGGACTGGGAACCAGCATGTGCCAGTGAATGCAAATGGACAAAGTGGAAATACGATATTCCCCTAACAGATTGGACCATCACGATAATCTTCCTGCCAAGTGTTATCAAACAACTTGACTCCAGTACGCTGAAATCGAGCTCTTAAAAAGTGGTGATTGGTAAACGTGATATAACTGACAGCTTCTTGCATGTTAAACAAAAATAGAGTTGTATATCATCAGTTTTCCGAATTCGTTTGTTCTCTAACATCGCACTCTCTGGGTATACTGTTCACGGTCGTTACCTTCACACAATGGTGGGTGACTTCATCTGCAAGCCAACCCACACAATTGCCAATTTGTACACTTCGTCGCTACTACACAGACAAGACAACTCCTATCTTAACCAGAGCTAAACACGAACTGTGATCGTTCCTGACGCGTCGTCTGTTAAACATTCTGAGTATAGATTAAGCACACTGGGATAGTGCGTGTTCTCACATTAATACAAACATGTTAGCGACTAATATAATGATCTTTTTCTATCTGCACATTTGACGCTTATTTACCACCTTGACCCACTCTCCAACCGTTCGCCACTCGGCGTGGAACTAAGACCAAATGAGATATTCTTGATCTGAATATGTTAGTTTGTTAGGGTTGCGCTTGTTCGTAATTGGTTCAACTTGGGACGTTAGACTTTTCTCAGCTAGTGCTCGAATGAAGTAAGGAATGGTCTGCATACCATGCGTGAACAACGATGTAGCTGCTCAATTCTGTAATTTTTCCCAACAGTCCAGATGAGAATCGATGTTTTTCCACATCCATGTTTTGCAAGCGCGTTTCTCCTGTCCACTTGCTGTAGGAAGCGTCAAACCAAACTCGGTGCCGTTCTTTTAAGGTGTACAATGTGTTGAACACAACAAAGTGCATGCTTTTCTCAGCAACATTCTATTTGTTTGTGGTGTTATCGGAATCGCTAGCTCAAACTAAACAAAACGCCCCTGCTGGAGAAGAATTTTGATTGCGCGTATTACCTTTCGGCTGGTCCTCTACATGCTTCCTTGTTCCTTTCAGTTTGAACACTGCTTATCACCACTGGTCTCAGAAATTGCTAGAATCACACAAGTTGGTAACGCACGCCCTTCCAACCACTTTCGAAATACACGGTTTGTTGGTCCCTTAACAATGGACTTCTGACTCCTTCCTGTTATGATCATTTTCAAACGTTAAATATGAATATTGTTGGTGATATTTCTTCGCTACATTCCTAACTGGCGATCCTGACAACGACCGTGTAGTGATCTCTAAAAACGAATGATTTGCAGGGTATAACAATTTAGTTATCGTAAGATTCCAAATAAACTGCGCTTGCTCGGCAGTGTCTGTAACGTCAGTGCTACGCAGACAATATTGACTGTTGTTTGCGTCTGAATTATGCACTTAGACCTGCAGACCACTTGTTGCGTGGGTGTGGGTGAATGCATGCATCTATCAACTATAAGCATTGTCTAATCAATAGGGGGATGGATCAGCTTACCAAGCCAGTGGCAACACGTGACAGCAATACCATATCTGACGGCGCTTTCAGTCAGCATGTCAAATAGTTGTTTTGTCTCCAACCCCAAGTTTGGTATTTCCCGATCATGCTACCCAAGGCTTTTTTGTCTGTGTTCAGGTCATCGTTTGGCTGATTCAAGATCTTTTCCAATTCGACCAAACAGTGACCTCTGGAACAGGTACACTGTCATTGCTTTGATTACCTGTCGAGATATCTGCATTTACAAAATGCATGATAACAAATGGCAGTAGTGACCATGGTGTCAGTGCACTTAATATAGGCCAACACTAGGAGAGGACAGCAATCGAGGGTTGTGAGACTTGTGTGTATCCTTCTGTACTGATTGTAATTCGTAACTGAACATTGTGACATTGTTGTTTGCATGAATAATTATGCTATACATGAAGCGGATTACTTTTCAATTTCTATGGTTCTCTTGCCAGGTTATTGCTACTGTGCAGCAACTAGCTCTGGGTTCGACCTAAGCACACTTACATTAAGTAATATGTATTTCACACTACTCCTGGCGTCGTGGTTATTAACTTTCTTGTGATGGATTTTGACACTCTAAAAAATCTGACTATGCATTAAAATTCACGGGATATCAGAGATTACTTGGAACATTTTGAACTCTGATGTTTTACGTGTAAAGATACAAAAGAGGAAACACCACACTTTCCCACGACTATTGGGAAGAGTGCGTATGCTTGGAAAAGGAAATCGGATATTTTCCGATTCCTCTATTTCACTTTCATACGCTTCTTGGAGGCATCTGCTACTTAAACATGTTCACTGTCGATTTCAAAGCTTCAGATAGAACGAAATTTCATACTTTAATGAGGAAATAAAATCAGGATATTCGTGTATTTAACCTTCACTTCCGAACTAAAGCTGCAAGATTCGATTCCAGTGATCAGCCAAAAATTCAGCGAAGAGATCGACTGATTACAGGAATCAATACCCCTGGTCTTAAGTAGAAGTTATTACCATTGAATTAGTCATCCTTTCCGTCTGATAGAGTTCGTTGTGAACGATTTCAAGATGTTAAAGCTGCGGTGAACGAAGAACCAGCTGTGTTATATAATCCCAACAATTCTGGGAAACAGCCACATCAACAACATCGGCAGTTTAAAAAGATAACCTACCAAAGAAATGTGGCGTTTGAACCACGTCAGTCCAATCCAGTCTGCGTCCAGCATCGCATTAACTGTAAGTAGGCATTCTCGACTTGCATGTCCATCCCGCAATTCCAAATGCTGTAAATGTGGTAAGGTAGACTATATTCAAGCCGCTTGCCATAGTTCAAAGATGTGCTTAGTCCATACTTCTTTAGGAGAGCAAAGTCTCTCATCTGACTTCCAACTCACTGCCCTGATTGTAATTTCTACCAATTTTATCGATTTTACAAGCCGTATACCGCAATTGTTAACTATTGACAGTGGCCCCCAAATTTTACTCTGTTACTGACATCGGTAGTGTTGATTTAATTAGGGGACTTAGACCATCTGTTCTCTTCAAGTCCACTGATATTTATGCTAAAGATATTGTGTATGCTTTATCTAGTCCAGCTAACTGCGACCTTTCACTCACAAATGCACAATCCTCTACTTATACACGCGCACTGTTTGTTATCAAATCTGATCCGTCCGTTCTTGATCTTAAACGTGTGGAGATTTTGAATTTTCTTTTGCATAGTTTGTTGAACCCCTTGTGACTAGAAATTCTGACTGTCTTTCAGTTCAGCCATGACCGATAAATCGGATGAATCTGGTTTACGATACAAGAAAATATTTCCATTTTGGCTATATATGTATAAGGTGGAATGCGAATACGAAACGCAGTTTTCCGAAACTGTATATTCGTTTCGAAGAACTTTCAATTACTCATGACGGCATTGTATGTTCGTACAAAAGAATTTTCGTGCCCCATACACTTCACCGAGTAATTTTGTGAATTGTGTTCCGNTCGGGGACTCGTACCGGCATTACTTGAACAGCATGTGATTGTATCAGTTGCACACAAAGTGATCAGTGCAAGCCATCCAGTTGGATTCCATGGGCGAAATCTTGTGAAGCTAGACGGTGCTTACATGCACATTACTGTGGTCCACTTCTGGACAATTGCTGTGTCTTGGTCATGTCTGATTCCTACTCGCGTTGGCCAGGGTTGTATTTCACGACTTCACCATGTGTCGACTTTACGATTATCGCATTTCGGAAGATTTAAAAGAGGAATTCCATCTGCATTGGTTACCATCAACAAGTCATTTTCACCGCACGAAAAGTGGAAGATTGATTGAGTGGGCTGGGTTGCCAGCATCGGCAGAGTTCACCGAAACATAGACACCCAAATGGAGCACCTGGAAATTTCGTGCGTACTTGGAAATCCGTTTTAACATTCTTTAATGCAGCCAGTTTCGCTGAGTTCGAAAAAGGTGTTAACTTTTCGATACAATACAGGAATATGGTTCACACGACAACGACTCAATGTCCAGCTAAGCTATCCAAACGACGTGTTTTTGATAACCAGTGTTTTAGTCTGAAACCAGCTGAAATCGTTTTTCGTCGGGGTAACGAACTTCGATCTTCCAGTGGAACAGTAATGAGTGTTCACTGACTGTTTAGCATTTTGATTGTGTATAATCCACCTGACGCTAGGGGTACACGGTATGGTACTAAAAGTTTTGTTTCTGAATATGTTTCAGATTTAAACAGTTACTGAAGAGGTGTCTGCAGCTGAGCCGATGCAGACAAATTCTGAGCGTCTGAAAAAGAAGAAACAGCGTTATCATTGTAACAACCCAGACTTCCATTTAAACTGCGGTGGGGTGTGGCCATTATAATTCGTAATTGAACATTGTGTTATTGTTGTCTGACTGCGTGCACAACTGTGCTGTGTATAGGGTGGTTTCCACCACGTCCTCGTTGGCTTACATGCTGTGTTATTGCAGCACTTTAGATCCTAGTCCTGGATACGAGCTAAGTACGGTTGTGATCACTATTGCAAGCTACTACACATCCATCTGGGTGAACGTTGCAACAGAGCAACGAAACAAAATCAATCTCATGCTAGCATTGTAAACGCTCATCTTAGTCCGCAGCTGGGCGTCTTTGCTAGGATATAGATGATGATGAAGTAGATGAGTGCGCCAAGTGATTTGTATTCTAATCATAGAGTGTTTGTCGATACCGTTACAAGCTGACGAACTAACACTTCCCAGGTAAGTGAGGCGAGCAACAGTATCAGTCGTTTTGCTTATAACAATGATGATAACTGATGAATAGTAAGGGGTTTCGGTTTCTCAAGTGATCTGAACATCACTCACAGTTGGTCACAGCTGTCAAAAGGGGCCGATTGGAAAGTATATGGGAATGCGGCAGCTGCGATCAACTGTGGGTGATGTTCAGTTTATACGAATGAAGGTAACGTCAGTGCTAACTTAGTTTTTTAAGCATGTCTGAAACGGTATAGAGCTACACTCTTGCTGATGTTGGTAACATAAGTGAATCCGGCCTTTCGGAAAATGTATTCAAGGATCCTTGAAAACTTCCAGTACTTCCTCCAGTATAACATCAGTAGAAAGTGGGTGCATAGAAATGTGGTGGTTAGGCAGTTTGAAGGCTATTCGAAAGAGCTGCGCACCATGCGACCTTGACGAGCATACAAATGTTTGAAAGTGTTGACATCACACCTCACCCTACTTCCTCCAAGAAGAAGGCAATCCACTGTGGCGATGGGCTAGCACTAAACAAGTGTCATTTGGCAAGCCTAAGAGCCCGGTTTTATGTAAGAGTCAGTAAAGGGTTATAAGAGAACGTCACCAGGTGCATAATCTGAGCTACGGGCCATGATTGTCAAAGTGCAGTGAAGTTCCCGTAAGAATTTAATAAACTTACCGTATGCCACAACGTTCTTGGCTAAATTACCGAATCGATGCTAGACGCCACGTGTCACGTGCATCAAGCGAACGCGCATTCCGTATCACACATGACGTGTGGATGTCAGACGTGACAATAAGCATGCACGTGTAGCCACGGCTCATCGAATGTCTCCGCCATTAAAAATGGTTAATGAAGCACGGCGAGTTATAAAAGATGTGTTGCCATATTTGTAAGCGTGTTCACAAAATGGACAAATCTCTACCTGTGTGCTTCTGTCTCTGTGTTCAATGACTTATAAATATAGAGAAAAAGTGAACAGTAGTGAAGGAATGACAATATTGTTGTTGGTTATGAAGTGCAATCATGCCAGAAACGAGCGCTGGAACACACTGACAACATCCTGTCAGAGGTACACATCTAGTAACCTGTGGATGTGAGATGGAACATTGTAAGTCGTCCTCAATTTGCATCGATTGCGTGGAATGTTAGGCCCTTCAACCGGTTGGTAGAGAATAAAAATGACCACTGATGTAGTGAGTTTCCCAATTTTCTTGATATGGTTTCCGTATTAGCAGAATGACTGGGGATTTGAAACGAATGCACCAAAGTTCCATGGGAATGCTAAAGACATATTGTGCTCACTGGTATCAATTGACATGTTTTCTGTCCGTTCGTTTGGAATGCGGCAATTTCTTGTTGTGGCTCCCGACTACCAAATGTGTACCGAAAAATGTCAGAATGGTCAGGCCATATTTAATCATAAATGCAACTTCAATGAGACGTGACTGACAGTTTGTACAGGCATGGAAAACCCCCTTCTTTAGATGTGACTCTTCGGCGACTGTCTTAACCACAAAAGTGGCTTTTTTAACACACGTCTTCTAACCATAAGTCGAATCACCTCAACCTTTAGCACGACCGGCAGTTTAACGCTGAAATGATCAACAGTAAGTAGTGTGCAATAGATAATGGTGTAACCAGTTCACCACCATTACAACCGGACAACTAGTTTGGTTGTGATGTAATCAAGATATCCGGAATGTGGCGGGAAGTCAAGTTTCAATCTGCTGAACAGCTCACGTGAAAAAAAGACCAAAGGCGGTCCACACCATAGCTCAACATGGGTATCAAGCATCTGGTTGACAAGGTGTTGATAGCAAATGATATGCTGATAACGGACTGACGTGTCATGTTCCACTGTCCCTCCCAATCTGACTGGCGGCCGTAGTCAAGGACAGACATTTGAAAACATTTTTTGCAGATAGACTACATCATGTTTAAGGTTAGCGTGTTTTTAACTTTACACCGACAAATGTGTAAATCAATATAGCCACATTCATAAATAGTTGTTTGTCTTAGAGCTTAAGATGTGCATGCACTTATGTGACATCGAAGACGTTAAGCTCGTTACACTTTCCTTGTTAAAGATGATTACCGTCATATGTGCTTTCTGTTGTCAAATCAGACTACATCAACCTTACTCACTTCAAATACGAACCCTGTATTCTTTTGTCGCGACCGACCAACAGTAACAAACTGTAATCGTGGCCTATTTGTGTGTACATCGGTCATACATATTCCAGTCTCAATAGCTGCACATGATTATGCCGTTGTACATCGTTTAAATTATTTTCTACACTGTGTATTCAGGTGAATACCGCTTGTCATTCTATGGCGAACACACAAACAAGCCACCCAATTGAAATGAGATGCTTTAACAATAGCGCTCCGGTTCTCCCAGTTTAACAATGTGAATCGGTTTAAGCTGACCCCGTCAGTGCTGTTTGTTGCTTCTGGTCACCCTTCGCCGTAAATTCGTTCCTTTACGTTCCACGTCAACAGTATAAGGGTCACATGGTTACATTCGTATCGCTCTGGTATGTGAATATGTCAGCGCTATAAAAAAGTATGCTTATCTGGTGGAAGCATTACGGTTACTTGTCACCCACCTGTATTTTCTGTTACACACAATGCGTGCTGATAAACGACCACTAAATTGACACCATACTCAGTTCATTTTACTCATGGTTGTGTATCATTAGCCTTCAGAGTTTTTCGTGTGCTTGATTCCTGTGCCAACCCACGTTGAACTATCGCTTTGATGACCAAAGTGACTCGACAAAGCACGCCGAACAGTACAGGGTTGCCACTCGCACCTTGAGACCACAATTCTGTCTGCAAGAAAAACAATGAGCAATGCCTTTATCAGGCACCTGTCTTGTTCCAATGGGCCATATTTTTTAACAGAATTTATACAGAATCACCTCGCTCTCCAAAGAAATTGTGAACACGTATCAGTTTGTCCTATTCCGTACATCTGCATCACTGTTTCGCCTCCCTAATATATGTCAAGAACAGGTTATATGTGCTCGGCCAACAGTGATGGCAACTTCTAGCTAGAACACCCTGCTGATCAAGCTGCCAACTTTATATTTCATGATTGTATGTGTCCACACATGTAAGTAGTTCACGTAGTATTGCTTTAATTAAAATTTTGTCCGCAAGAATTCTGCACAAAAATCAACTGAATGTAGCAAAATAACCGTAGTGAGATGGAAAATTTATGTCCCTACTGGGATGAACGTAATCAATTTGGTTTACACAGCGTTTTCATAATAAGAATAATCCTACAAAGCCAAACTACACATCAGAGAAGTAAACAGACACGTTTTTGCCCCTGCACTTGAGTTGGCTGATGTCTAAGTTCAGCGCATCCACCGCACCCAGTGCTCTGACCTCGCAACTGACAAAACTCATCCGAAACTTCTGAAGGTCTCTGTCACTTCGCAAAAAATAGCACTTCATATTCTGGAACGATTTTGTCATATACGGAGTCTTATTCCAAGGGTAATATTGTTTCATCCAGACCGTTCCAAAGAACCGTGTGCAGAACTGACCTTGGATCATCAGATTCGTTCCAGCTGTTCTTTGGTACCTATAAAGGTTTTGATGCTTCAACGTCGCAACCGGCTCCAACGGGGTTGGCTACAGTTCCTCTGACAGTTTTGTAAAGAAACAGTATATCTTGTAATGCAAACTTAATGCTGATTTGTTTACTGCTAAGTGTCATTCTACTAACTCTCGCAATCTATGTAACCAGTTAGCTGCGTTTCGTGAACTTTGCTGCTGTACGTGTTCCACTTTAGTTGAAGTCACTCAATCCTCGTTCATTAGTTCTTATTGTAAGTCTAAGCTAGACATTGAAGACGTGCTACTACTTCACACAGTTAGAGCGGAAATAAAAATGATGGGCAGTAGTCTACGTTCACGCTTTGCTGCAAACCCTTCAGTATGATAATCCAGTATTTAATTCTACTCCTGAAGCAGTCTGATGTTCATGTTTTCCCTTGGAATCCAATTTCCGTCACCTGTGCCCTGAGGGAGACATCTAGCCAGTCCTCCTTTAGTGAGGAGAACATTCAGAGCAAATTCATTAGTCTATATCTTACAAGTCACTTGAGTATCCACACATGAAAACAGATAGTTTTAAACTTTCCCCGTTTCTTCTGTAGGAGACCGACTGTTACTGAACGATTCAAAAACCGTTTGGGGTTTGTCTAACTTGTTCGGACATTTTCTCCATTTTTTAACGGACTGTTAATCGGCGAACTGAAGTGGTCAATTTAGTAAGTCTAAGTGTGTTGTTCTTTCGCTCTGTGACCCATTTCGCACCTTCACTGATAGGCAGTGAAAATCCAGCCTACTGACACCACTGTCAAACTTATGTTAACACCACGAAGATAAGATCACTCGTCTGTGTGTGTGTGTGCTAGCACGCGATTGACTGTCGATACGTACGGCCGTACTTGACTTTGTTCCGGCTTTGTATCTGTGCGTCATCAATCACGTATTTCCGTGCTTCCTTGCATTCAGTTGCGTCTAGAAACATCACTATTTGCAGGCGTGTTTCACATGAACCATCCATGTGACCTTGCCCATCGATAGCATTGATATTAAGTTCTGACTTCATTAGTGCACACTATCCGTACTTAGTGGCGCTGTTGTGTAACCGACTGTCTTTTATTGAAAATAATTAGTCAATGAAAGGTTGTTACTATGGCTGGTAATTGATGCTAAAGTTAAGGCAATTGCTCCACGTCTGTATCAATGCGTTCTATGATAACTGCAAACAAATCGAAACCTGTACAGTAGTTCACAAAAGCGCACATTTTGTTTTTAACGTTCAGCGCGCACGATTCGAACCACAAGTGATTGCTCAAAAAGTGAGCACTTGACTCTAAAAATCCGAGCCCAAGCCATTCCACGAGAATTCAAACTTAAAACGGTAATGCAAAACAGACCTCTTAACCGTGTCCGGTTAACGAAAGACGCCAACGCACCGTTTTAAACAAATTCGTGCTGATTGACACAGGATTTACGCAACGTGTGATTCAAACTGCTCAGCTTCATCTTCCCATCATTTTGGGCACCATCGTCTAAGGGCAACAAAAACTGCGGGTTTTAAGGTTTGTCATTCTGGGCAAGAGGGATTGTAATTTGGTGTGACGGTGAGGACTGGCGTGTGTCACGAAAGTTTTGCGGTTTTCCACGAATGGAATCCAATGTCTACCTACTACAGTAACGGTAATCAGTGGACGCATTATTGCGACCGCGAAAGACCCCGGACGTGGGAATTTCTGTATAGCAGAAAATCTCTTACATGTTATTTGAAAACGTAGGACGACAAACGCGTACACTCCTTTGCACACACCCTGGTCAACAGTGTGTTAGCATTCACCTTGGTGACACGTCCCACATAGTGCATACACACAATTCCGATAGTCGCTTCTGATCCTTCTTCTTTCTGCGGTTGAGACCAGCCGGAACATACACACTCTCCCACTCACAAAAGAAGGTACACGTTATACAACAACAATAAACTGCCCATGAGTAGTCAGACGGGTGCATGTGTCAGGGTACTGAACCGGGGGAGTGCAAGAATAAACAATGGAGTGTACTCCGGTGCCAAACATGAGCTAGTCACTGGCGATTGTGGTATTTCCGGTTTGTGGTCATGTGTGGATGAGTATTTGAGGTCGAGATGTTGTTGAAGTATATGCCACCAAAGACGAGTTTCAGAATAAGCGTTCCTTGAACCACTGGCATCCTTGATTTACGACACCACATATGGTTCGCTTGTAGAGTTTAACGGTAAACTTCGTCATTGGCAGTTTTTTCTCTTAAAAAAGAATCACTGAGGTGCTTAGCTTCGTGCACGTTTTAGTGGATTCTTCAACGTTTCTGAAGAACCACTTGTCGACGAGAAAAACTTATTTGGGGTAGAATGGCTCGGCTGAACAACGAGATCACGAAACTGAGGGCTATCATAATCCGTTTAACGCTGTTGTAACACGTCACATAACAGTCCACAAATGATGCGGTAAATCAAGTAGGCAGTTTGACGTCTTGATCTCCGTAGTAAATTTGTTAGTTTCTGATCAGTCTTCCACCTGTATACAAATTGGTTTAGTTGTTAAATGTTGCTTTTTGTATCAAGGCCTGGTGACAAAACGGTCGCGATAGTCAATCAGTTAGGGAAATATTATGTTTTTACTTTGGTCAGTTGCATTCACCGATTTCTTTGCTTCAGAACTCTACGTTGATTTCCACTCGGCGAAATAGGTGTGACAGACAGTTGTCATCCACCTTGGAGCACGGTGGCCAAATTGGTGGGTAGATGAAGCTGAGCAGTTTGAATCACACGGTGCGCATATCATGTGTCGGTGTGCACTTCGTTTAAAACAGTGCGCTGGCGTCCTTCGTTAACCAGACACGGCTTAGAGGTCTGTTTTGCATTACCGTTTTTAGTGTGGATTCTCGTGGAATGGCTTGAGCTCGGATTTTTAGAGTCGAGTGCTGAGTCGCGAGACAATCAGTGCATAAAGTGCCCGCTTAAAATTGCCACACTTCTGCTTATACGTGGACTGAAGATATGCTCGCTGAAAGTGAATAAGACAATTTGTTACTGTCATTTCTTTTCGGTTGTTTCATTTGCATGACCTTGGATCAAATTGAACCCTTCCTCCAAACTCCGTTTTTACTCTGTCATACAGTCGTTCCCTTGCTGATGACAGCGAAAACAATTGGCGGCCGATTGAAAGTTGAAAAACGGACTGATGATCCCTGATCTGAACGAAACTAAGTTCGAATGGAAAAATACTTGTATGTAACTTCTATACTAGGCGATTCAGTGATAGCCAGGACACATCAGCGTTATAAACGCTGTTGATTCAATCTATGAAGTGGGTTTTGTTCATCCGGAATAAGTAAGTTGGTCATTCCTAACGGTTTGAGTCAAAAGTAGTTGATGATGTTAGCAAAATCATCCTGTGAGAACACCCGGATAACTCACAGTGGATGTTCTCTCGTCTGCTGGATTCCATTTTTATGGGAGCTTACAAGAACGACTGCCTACCTTAGTATGCTCGATCACACAAACTCATTCCTGTTGATCACTTTTGAGTTCGAAGCGACCAAATGTTTCTCAGGTTTACGGACTCGTTTGCACTATCGTATCTGAAGTCAACATGTTAAGAATATGATTCCACAGATGAAGTACCAACACATTTGGGAATCTTTTGTCAACATGAAACAAGGAATCGATGCAGTGATCATCACGGGTGGATCAATTCAGTATTTATGAGACCGGAAGTATTGATCTTATCAAGAGAACTTCACCTTCACTGTACTGCTAATTTTTTGTACGGTTTTCTTGACAGATCATACAAGCAGGCGAAGCTGTGAGGAAGTATACGCTAACGTGAGAATCAATAGATAGGCAACACTCAACAAAGGTCAGCTGGACGATCAGTACTTGGGATCAAGTGATCATACACAGATACAGAACACACGCGGTTCGACAACACTGTGTCCTTTTTAAAAGGCTGATCCATGCTGGTTGAGCGCTACAAGCCACCCGGTCCACTTTTTAAACAGCTGTTTGGTTCGAATGTTAGTGAACGGTTGTACGGTTGAAACAAAGTGGATGCGTGTTCGCAAACACTTTTAAACGTGAGAAAGTCCAGTCATTCTGATGAAGCGATAAATCTAACCTCCTTTCCGAACTTTGCGTACAGGTTTGAGACCTGAACAAGAACGTCTATCTGCTCGGCCAAGTTCGGCAAAGTTTGTACAGTTTGTGCGCCATTCCTGAAACGTTTTCTGTTGATCAAGAGCAGCGTTTTAAATCTACATTTCAGACGACCTTTCTAATAGTCACAAATTACTCTCCACCATCTTATGCTGCAAGCCTCGTTCAGTTGGATCAGCGGGCTATCCTTTGACATTCCCGCTCAAAGCACTATTAGCAAAAACTGGTTTTGCACTTCTGTTCTACCGTACCAGGTGTCTTCGCTATAAAGTCCGAGTTCATCATAAAATACGTTTGAGATGACTACACTCCTTTTATGAATGGAATACTGAATAACGGAGAAAATGATAAAGGTGTAATTGCGGAGGGTGACGATACTATTTATGTTGATGAAGTTGTCATCGAAGATAAAGCCTTCTGTATGAATTTTGTATGAAAAACATTCGTATTTATTAGTGGCTCCACGTGTTTGTTCAAAGATGATATCTTGACTTATTACTTAATGTGACTGAGTTGTCTTACGAGCACAGTAGGAATTGGAAGAATACATTTAGATTACTGGCTATTCCCAAAAATAAATTTCGATTTTATTTCCTCGTGCAGTTTCTTCTCAGTGAACAGACTATTCTCAGCATTTATCGCTACTGTGTTGTCCGAACGCACGTAATGAGGACTGCTTCATTGATCCACACGAACTAGGGATGAAGGTGCCCGCTCAGCCTGAAGATGTAAAAATTACTCGTAATGAAAATTAAGTATTTTCACACTGAACGTACAGATCTTGCGATACCATTGTTTTCCTTTTTTAATATTTGAGCTTTCGATCTTTGGGGTCAGCTATACCTTCAACTCTGCATATATCTGATTATCTCGAGGCTGATGAGCCTTTGTACATATCCCAATATTTCAGGCGGTTTTAGTTGTTAGATTATTGGTGGATATATGTACGTTTAATGACTGAATCCAATTTACTTCGCTTTCAGCTATGGTCAAACTACCACAACTAAGTTGAACGTCCAGACATAAATACATAACTAGCGCCTGAAACACAGAACAAAAACCGCTGTTTGAATGTGAGAAAAAGTGAATTAATATATCCTCCCGTGATGTTCACAAGTGTGTTAATATCTGATGGTTTCAGCCTGCGTAGTGTCTAGGCCGACAGAGGTTAGTGAACAACACAGTTTACGGTATACTATCCAATGCATTACCCACAATTCCGTCCCTCAACACTGAGAGTAAAACACACTGGTCGCCTCATATTGTATCTCGAAATCAAATAACCGTCGCACATGTGAACAATCAATGCTTGTCTATACCTGTTGCTTGTGGACACATTCTTTTCTTGGCTACAGATCCGATGTTCGAGTATTTGTACTTAAGCCTTGTTGAGCTGAGGTGAAGTAATCATTCCAAATTCGTATGCAGATATTATCTAATAACCCACTACGATATACAAGTGTATTTGAACTCAGCGAGATTTGTGGAGTAGGCAAGTGTTTTATCTATTTTCACTCATGTGTAGTCTGGAACAGTTATTTTCTACTCACTGTTGCTCAAAAGCCTCTCTAATCGGAATTTACAAACTTAATTCACCGTTAAATTATTATGCATATTTTAAGCACCAGTGCTTCAAAACTAGCCGCGATAAAATTTTAGGAACACCGTGCACATAGTTCCTGCTTGTAGTTAATCAGTGAAGTCCGCCTCTTTTGCTTCAAAACTTCGGTGAACTACTTTGGACAAACGTGTCACAACTAGTCAGACTTGCGTTGCTTCACACCTCTGATAGAGGCCTCTACGATTCGGCGGGCGACAGGATGACCAGCACTTCGGAATGCTTGTCGGACCAGCAGTCCTCAGAGGTATTCAGTTCGACTGAGTCCCGAGCTACAAGCTGGCCACAGAAGTTTAAATTCTTAGAAAACTGGCCAGGTCTTTGTTGTCCTGGTCGTGTGAAGCGCTGCCCTGCCGTATTGAGAGATGGCATTTTCATGCATTCTTGTCTCAATAAACGGTGGAAAACACCACTTCAACATTGCACCTAAGCTATCGCCTTTCGGATTCCGTCCTAGATATCCAGTTCATTCAAACTAGCTACGGAAAACTCACACTCTAACACTCGCCGACTATCTGCCGTTAATTCGCTTATGGGAAACAGGGTCGTTCTTCGGAAGGTAATAGTAACAGTTCATATGGACGTGCGATTCATCCAAATCACTAATTACACTGCAAACGTTAAAAACTTGTCGCTAGCAAGTCCAAAAATACGACGTACAATCCACTCCAAGTATTGTTGGGTTTGGTGTACAACCAACGAATCGACCTTCCCTATCTTTGTGCAAACCAGTGAAGGAACATGATGGGTCGCCTGTAGTAGAGTTGTTGAAACTTTCAGCTCGTGGATACTGTGTTTCTTTGGCCCTCACGTTTTTTCATCATGTCCATTGAATGATTGGACACATCTTGTCTTGTCAAAGTACATAGACCTAACTGTCTGCTAACTCTTTGTATGATCTGCCGTGTGGTTGGAAAGCGACCTGCCGTGGAGTGAAAGTTCCTCTCTTCTTGCCGGGTTAGAATACTGTCTCGTGGCTACGCAGTCTTTGAGAAGCTACGAGTACGAACGGCGAGCTCTTCCATCAAACTCGACGTTATCGCGGTTCGTGATGGGGCGACCGTGGTTTTGAAAGTCAGCATACTGCAACACTACCGAAGCCAATTTATCTGGACAGACAGAGTTGTGAAGTACGAGGCCGACTCTCATAATACTGCCATTCAGTCAGTCCTCCAAATTATGGGAGTGAAGAAGACTGTTTCTCACTCACCTGTGATCATCACTTTTCGTGGTATCACCTATCGGTATTTCTGCAACACAATTCTTCGACTGGGACTGTCCTCCTATACAGTCACTGATGAATGCTTACTGAATGTTGTGGGTTCTTTGAAAATCCACGATATGTTTATGCGGGGAACTTGATGTTGATTGTTACTGCCTTCTGATGGTTGTCCCATTACGATGGATATTTTCCTGTCCTGATTCGTGAGTCTTGACTGCGTTAACACCCCTGCAACCGGAACAGCTTCTGATTTTATGACACTCCTCTTTTCGTTTCTTCCTTTCACTTTGTTAATATGTCACCCAAGTAGCTTTTATTTGATGACCGGAATTATTCACGTTTGTCACTCTCGTGAAAGCACTTGTCAATTGTTCAGCATTAAACATGCAGCTCCTTACATTTGGCAGACAGCTTGCTTTGAATTTCCCCGTTCATTTTAAAATTTTTGTTGCTTGAATTTTGGTGTTACCACTTGCCCTTTTTTTCAAATGAGACTGTGTAAACTGCATTTCAAAATAAACTGTAAGTAGTAGTAGTTTGTTGAGTCTGGAGACGTGCTGATTCAGCTATTCATCCGGTCCAAGAGTTTAAAGCCCAATTGTTTGTCAAACTGTTTTAATATAGTGCAAAAGTGATGTGTAAGACCAGGGTCAAACATATAAACGCCAACGTTGTGAACGGTTGCTTTAGTTGTCCTCATCTGGTGTGTATTCATACTAAACATGTGTAATTAATGTACACAAATAAAACGGTTGGTGTGGTTGACAGTGAAAAACTGTGACAAAGAGGTTAATTTGTGAAGTTAATTTATTTCTGAGGGTAAGGAAGTCCGATCAAAACAACACCTACTTGTGATATTTTTCGTACGCGAATATGCTAAAAATAGATGTTTAATGGTTATTATGGTTTCCAGCAGTCGACTTTTGCTGATTTGCGGTGGTGTGTGTCGGACTGTTTAGGCATTTCGCTGTTTTTCACTGTAGATAGAATAAGGAAAACTGATTGGGTAATTAAATCAGTGGAATTTAGTTTTGTACGGTGATGTTTATATTTTGGAAGCTTTTGGTAATAATATTGATCGCACATCTTCTGCACAGTGTAATAACATCCGTTGATGATAGGTTAATGTCTAGCGTCTGGTCTAAATATCAGGTATACACAAGCGATCATTATGACTGGCGGGATGAACCAATTTGGGTCCACTACTGTTATGTGCGATATAGTCTGAAAATTCGTTTCAAATGTGAAAATCTTTCCGTAAACTAGTTAGTAGTTCAGTCTACTCTACTCTCTGGAGTCTGTTACACATAAGATCAAAACAATGCTTCATAGTGATAAAATTGATAAAATTGATAACAACTACTTTTGTGCATCACTCAAACACGGATGAAAAATTCCTTTTGTTACAATGGGTGGAATTTAACTTGTTGAACCTGAGGTGACAGAATGGCATGCGTATCTTATGAACTGGTAAGTACACTCCACATTTGTACTTTCTGCCAATCCACGAGGCTGTGTTTTTATGTAATCTGGCCGTTTTTAGCATCAAGTACTTGCTGACTATCAACCTTTGTGTCCACACTCTACTGGTCTTATACTGCGAACTAGCATGCAAACAACTGGACTATCAGACAACGAGCCTTAGGTGTGGGTATCTAAGCTGGTGATGTATCTTTTGGGTAAATGTTTACCACTGTAGACTGTAGTCCAACGTTAGTATTTGATCACCATTCATTTCAAGTGTTCTCACGTTTTCCACAGCATTCTTCTAGTCTAACTTTCTCAGAACCTATTTATCCTGTGGCAACTTTATTAGACTTCTTGGTTTGTTCTTATAAAATACGGATGACAAGATTTTCTCTAAAATGATGTGATATACAGTTAAGGAGACAGCATGCACAATGGCCCAACAACACCCGAGTGAAGTTGTTAGCTTGCTTTCTCGTTAAAACTTGTCTGTTTCTAGAGTGGTCATGGACAACCCGTGTGACTAGTTTGTTTTAAGGCAAATATCCGGTGAAGACAGTTTTATCTGGAATACTTTGCTAGTGTTAAGTAGCCAATCTTATTATTTACGGTGAACATATTTTTGACTAATAATAACTCCTCGTTTATGCCGGGCCAGAGTGCTGTATGAGTCTAATTCTACAACTGCTGTTGACAGTAGTTTGTGACAGACAAGAAAGCGGCTAATGAACTTGAACGTCACTGCAAAACCATTTCAGTACTTACTTTTTGAACTTTCCTACCCTAATGTACAGTCCTGAAGGAAAGTTTTTTGTACCAAGCTACTCGAATTGCTGGTTCATCATCAAATTTTTAACTTTCTAAGACCTGTATATAATAGTGATTTAAACGGGAAATAAGCCATTAACCACTGCTTGACAAAAAAACACTCAGTTTAGGCCAAACTGTTCTACGATTGGTTAGACAATCTGTTACGTCAGTTCACTGTGATCGTTACGAGAGTTAGCTACTGATAGAATGAGGTTCAGACGAATTCAACGACTTAAACTCGCTCTCTGTGCGACAAAAATACATAAAATGGTGTGATTTGGCCAGAAACATTTCACTGATTTCTGTGTCGTCTTTTCAATAACTTCATTTGACCTTGGCTCATTTTGTGTACAGTTCTGAATGGCCGGGCGGAGAACACACTGTGATTTGCGTCAGCCAAGTTTGCGACGATTGTTCCCACTATCGATTTCTTGACACTTCTTTGAAACCACTCTAAGTCATGATCTCTTTTCACTTCCCAAGCTACCTGTTTGTAAGCTAGGATAGTTCATTGCACGACAGCTTGAGAGAGGGAATATACAGGCGTAGTTCAGACATAGACAGGTATCTTATCCTTTACGTTAGTAGAAGGCATGCGCGCCATCCTTAACGAACACATACTGATTGACTGTGAAAAACATCTTGCTAACAGCTTTCCTCAAAGCGAACGCCTTCCCGTCAACAAATCACAACTGACTTGCTTCTTGTTTTAATAAGTATACACTTTCTATCCTTTAAAAACATAACAACCTGGGTGTATGTTTATCAAAACCATACGCTAGTCACCTTCGTTTTTCATTGAGACACTAAAAAATATTCTCCTGTGTGTTTATTGTTTCAGTGAAGTGTACGCCAAGTTTGACCGCGATTGAACCACAGGAACGTCTGATGTTCATTCGTTTCGCTTGGTTCCAAAAACTTCAACTAGTTCTTTGGCCATGCTTTCGACAAATGAGTAACAATTTCCAAAACTCATATTACCTTACTTTCATTCCATAGCATCTCAAATTTGCCTCCGAGCTGTAGATATGGACAGTTCTCAGTGCTTATCTAGTTAGCAGCCCCCAGTGGGGTGAGAACTAAACTACACCCAGACCATTAGAAAATTTAAGTCACATGAACAAATGACCATGCTGTCTTATGTACGATGTATGTGTTGCCTCCCGGTATTTTTGACAATGAACAGTTTCATGTTTTGTTGAAGCAAGGGCTAACAGCAGAGAAACCTTCATTGTGGTATTATCGACCGGCACATTTTGATTTTTATCCAAGACTCCCAGTCCTGTGAACTCATTCACTAAACCGCACCCAAACAACAACAAATTGCTCACAGTCATCCCTTCTGTTGGAGCACATTTCAGTCTTACATGTCTCCTGTATGCTTATGCATCTGGTTCGTTTAGATGTTGCTGTCTGTTGCCACTGGAAGTGTCAGTAGTAAACTCTAACCGTCCTTGAATTAAGTTGAAATATCATCCTATTCTTTCGATAACTAGGTAAAAGGTTTGTGTGTAGTGGTTAACGTGTCCTCCTTGCCGAAATTTTCAACACTAGCCCCAATTTGGTTCCTAACTTTCAGGGTTTTCTGTTAGAAGCTGATCAGATAGTCTTAACCCTATCTCGTTCAGCTGAAAAACGCCAGGAAGCCCTGTCTTATTAATTAGTTTGCTTGGATTGATTTTCGTAAAGAAGTGATGAACAGCAGTTTTCGATAGCTCTAGCAGCATAGCGACATACCGTGTGTCTTTAAACACATTTGTGTAGACATCAAAACATTTTCATCTCAGACAAAATGTTATCCCGAATGTGGTGAGGAGCACGAAAATGTCACAGCGTCATCCACATTGTGGCTGTTTCACTTTTGAGCGATGCCGTTATGATATGCGCACGTCAAATTTAGCCCTGTAACCTTTCTGACAGGCGTGATTTCAACGCAACTGGTGGATGTTCACAATTTTCTGCACTTAGGAATACGACGGAAATGGTAGGAGCGCACTTTAACCGCCCGCATGAGATTAAATGAGATCGAAACAGCAGAAGCAAGATAAATAAACCCTTGCTGAATGTAGTTAGGTTTGTGGGTAGACGAGCTGCTCCGAATGCCGTATATGGCGATAACGGCACCAACTTTGTTGAAACAGATTCAGAGCTGAAGAAGAAGCCGTAATCTTTGGGTCGAAGAAAGATTGGTGATTGTCTGCTAACTCGTAAAATTGACTGGCATTTCAACCCACCTGAAGCCCGCCACCGAGGTGGGATACAGGACAGAATTATAAGAACTATCCGACGGGTACTTAATTCTATTACTCACTAGCGGGCTATGAATGAGGAGGCACTGCTCATTTACATGACAGATGTGGAACGAATAATTAACAATCATCCGATTGTACCCATCTATGTTGATCCTCAAAATCCGAAGGTACTGAGACCAAGTGATCTGTTATTGCTTCGGTCGAATGGGGGTTGTCTAAACGACGAAATCACATTATCACAGCGCTATACTAAGGGTTGGAGGCAAGCCCAACATCTCGCCTGCGTACATTGGAAACAGTGGCGACATAAATACTTGCCTAGATTGCAAGCTTCTCACAAGTGGTTCACTAGCTCACTTGATTTACAGGTATGGAACATCGTGCGCCTTTGTGACACACCAACTCCTCGGGGTGTTTGCCCGAAAGGCATAGTAACCAATGCATCCCCACAGTCAGACAATCACGCAAGACAAGTATTCGTAAAAACAGCGCAAGGTGTTTTAAGGTGTCACATAAGGTCGCTGTGTCTTTTGAAAGGGTATGGCAGAAGTTAGTTCCGGTACGTGAAGAGTTGCTTTAGAATCTCTAACGCCCTATCCTCCAACGGCCTTCGTCGATTTGTCGTATAGGAAGTCCGAGTGAATTACCGGGCCTGATGTTGGACTTGTCAAAGCTCGTTTGATGTGTTTGTCGCCTTGTGTTTGCTGTGATACGGAGCAATGAATCTGTTGAGGCATGTTTGATTTGTTTGTGGAGAGCCGATCCCAAATTCGTCTTTATTTCTTTACTGTGTGCAGTAAACGATCATGATAAATTTTGTACAACAGCTGCACATAAAATGTTTGCTCTCTTCTTTTTGTAACTATCATTATTTATCTACTACAATTTTCTATCTTGGTATTGTTTGACTTGCTCTTATCTTCATCTACACCTAAGTGTTTACTGGGTCCATTCCCATTGACTGGTGGCCATTTGAGAACACGTGTTTGGTCACTTCATTGTGAACGCCTTACTGCTGGATAATTTGTGTATCTGATTAATTCATTCATTCAAGAAGAGGTAACACCTTTATGGTAATTTTATCAAGCAGTACAATATGAATTCCAGTCCTTTCGGTCGTCTTTTCGAACACTTTTGGACCTGGAATATAGTCTCGTTAACCTGATCATCCTAATAAGTGCGTTTATAAGCGTGTTGTCGTAAACCGCAAGGGAAAATTTAACAAGGAAAGTAAAACGTTTACGGGATGCAATTGATGGGGAATACACTAAAATAATAAATAAAATATTATACCTATTAATGACCACTGATGCAACTCGTTCTCTGATTGGCAGCTGTGGTCTCACAGCAACTCAGTACGCGGATATGACACACAATTGATCCTGTGGTTGGCCGCTAGTTCATCTTTTTGTGATATAGGCTGGACGGCAAGAGTATTTGCCAGTCCACTTGACTTACACCAGCTGTAAACATCCAACATTCACGACCTATCTTAATACATTTCTCGATGTCATTTTTGATGGGAATATGATCAAATTATGTGCAGTAATAAAATACAGTGCATTTGGTCTACCCACCTGCTAATTACAGTCGGTGGCTCTTAAAACTAACCAAATGTACCTGGTAGCGTGTCAGTAGGTTCACTCTCAGTGGTAGCCTATAGTTCAGATACATTTCTCAGACTGTTTGATAAAAATGACTTTTTGTTCAACCATTTTAAATCTTTTTTCTTAGACGTCGTTTTTGTGGTTGCTGTTCCAACAGAGCATGTCCAAGATGCAATAAAACATGACAGTTGTAGAAAGGGTGATTGTAACAGGCAAACTGGAAAAGAAACTGTGGAATGTACCAGCAAGATGTGGCCATTTACATTCGCTTACCTCGGTTAACACTTTAGAAATAGATTGCCAATGCAGTCTGCCTTCCCCAAACAAACCATACTGAAGTCACGAAGTCTGAATTGTAATCATTTAGGAGAAAAGACTTCAGAGCGAGAAAGGTGAAGGAAGCTTAGAATTTACGGATTCGGTGGGCGATAGCGAAGACTCCGTTAATCGCTTGTCCTGTTCGCAGAATAAAAGCAGGGACTTCAACTCGGTGATTTGGCCAGATGAATATCAAAACAACTGCAGGGTGATTAAGCAAACGGAGGATTCAAACAAACATTATAATCACCCCTGATCCGGAAAACGCCTGGACCGTCGATTACCAAGCAACTTCGAAGTGGAATATGTCTTGCATGAGCATTCTGGAAGATACGACGGAGAGTGGTGATCGTGAACAAGTCATTCTAAGAGAATCGTTACCATGTTTTTCGATTTTCTCTCTTGATGGAACAGTTTCTAGTACATTAGGGCAAGTTTGCGCTTTGTAATCTTTCACGAGATGCTCAATGTATTATTTTCTCTCAGATGAATAAAAATAAAATATTAAATTAACAAACTTTGCTTCGTGGCATTCACATTGTTTATAGAGTCATCGATGTCAGGCATATTGGGCTGTGGTTGCCAAATATATTTATCCCCTATTCACCTCACATTGGGTAAATCCAGACAGGGTGGCCAAGGTGGACTGGATGGGCGTGACCACTTCAGCCAGATAACATTATACTTGCAAAAAAATTACGGTAGAATCCCTCAAGCAAATTTTACTTGTAATGACTTCTGATAGTCTTTTGAAGGAAATTATTTCTGTAGACAACACGTTAGGTGAATGACCTTAAGTCTGCGTAGTTTTTATAGCGTCGTCAAGTGTTGCGATAAAAACAACGAAAGATTTGCGTATTCATCTCCGAATCTAACATTGAAATGAGTCGGTTCAATTAACATATGTTTACTTACTCGGGTCAGACTTTCAGATCTCACTTATAAGCAGAAATCACTACAAATCAAAGAACTGACAGTCAGTTTACCGAAGACAGCAAATCTGCTCAACCGCTTATATTGATGCTAGGTAGCTCCCAGCTGTGCCCACTTATCCTCGGTGCTCATTTATAAACTGTGAAGATAAACCACCGGAAACAGTAGTATCTCCCATCCATGCTCAACATGAAGATGTCAACACAAACGATTCAGATGGTGAGCTTACATGGGAGTGTTGTGCGAAGTATGCACAGCGCACTATTGTGAACAGAGTCTGAAGTCTTTCAAAGCTCTTCTTTTAAACAGCTCGGAACTGAAGTACTTTAATTTCAAAACCCAAATTCTTACTTAAAATGTCTTGTCCACTCATATCACGCCGAGTTCAGTCACCTTTACCGTTCACGCACGAGTCTACTACCAGATTTTCTATTAATTATGAACCTCTTCTCTCTCTCAACTGACGTTGGACTAATGGGATGTCGGAATTCAGCGTCCTAGCGGTTCGTCCACAGTTTCGACAGGCTCAGAAAGCAGGTTACTTGGCTGGCGTGGCCGAATCAACGCCAGTCATGGTCTCATTGTGTTTCCTTCTCAGTCAGCTGATCAGCCGACAGTTTTCCCACCCCCTCTCGTACCTTGCAATTTTTGCTTTGCCCTGACGGTTGCCATCATCCCTCACGAGCTGTTCCGGAGCTATTCTGATTTTTGGGGCACAAGTTCATACGAGTGTGTCTGTAGGCATCTACGAATCCCGGTATTGTAGACATCAGAACTGGTCGAATTGGCTCCAGCCCTGGAGGCTGTATCAGTTCTACAGCAGCATTCATTCTTTTTTAAATTGAACCAGTTCAGCCAGTGACTAGCTTAAAAAACCTCTAGGTAATTCCAAACCTTTATAGACCGTACAATCGCTCGAAGTTGACTGTTCTGGTTGGCAAACCTTGTGTTCTCCTCGGGAATGCTTGGTAAACTTGATCCCGACATAAAATACCATAAGAATTGATATGAGAAATAGCTTTCTTGACGTAAACATCTTTGAAGCTTCTTTAATGCCCTCCTCTTCCACATTTAACATTTTCGTCATAACGAAAACTCAGAACTTCGTTGTATTCTGTTCGTGCTATATCGTTATTCGTTCGGTGACAGTTAAGCAGTTTACAGTCAAGTGCTTCATTTGCTGTACACGTTTTCAACTTCAGTCCTTCTCGTCTCAAGGCACTTGAACATGTAAAAACGGCTGACGAGGGAGAATATCGATTAAGGCATTTAGTACTAATAATCTAGAAACATCGTCTCATAACTGCCTTATACTAAGAATGACATTTATCAGTTGATGTACTTGTTACGGAACATGTTAATATGTGGACAGTGCACAACTTGGCTGGAAATTTCATTCAGTAAACTGAGCATCTGCATAGAAAGTTGTTCCATCTAAGTTAGTTTTACATGTTATTTTCTGTCCGTGTCCATGGTCTCAAGTTTTACTGTAGAAGTATGAGGCAAATATAACAAGTTTATATTGACAAGGCAAGCATTCTAGAGGACTGTGCAGCTACTCACAGGTCATACCGTTGTAGTCTTTCAAGTCTGGTGTAGAATGATGCACACGTTTGGCTTTATATTGGATATCAAGTTTTACGGACTTATATGCTTCACTCACCGGAAGTTTGGGTTTTCAACTGATGAGTGGTTTCAGATGTTCACCTATGGTGCTGCACCTCAATAAACACAGCAACCCTCGGTTTGGAGACCAATACATGTAGAGTTTTCAATGCCAGTAGGAGCGGTTTCATGTAATGGTCTTGTTGTATCTAATTTATAAATATCTCCATATCGATGTCCCATCTAAACCGTTTGGTATTTGTTCGCCTGAGACAGCTGCTACTCCAACGCTTAGCGTTTCAAATGTAACAATGTGACACTTGTGAAATTTGAAAAGCCAGCCGCTGCTTACATGGAAAGTAATTCTCGCCCGTACTCCTCGATATTCTTTTTTCTTTGCTTCTGTGACCGTCAAATCATTTTGGTGAACATTCAGAAAGCATATATGAATGATTGTTGAAAAAGAATTCAGGCGTAGATGAATAAAGTTCTGTCTGTTTGAAGATCAGTTCACTCATTGGTTGTAATCTCACCCATGCGTACAATAATCGCTTGCATTCATGGCTGTCAACAACCACACTTGGCTGCGGTTTGGTACCGGTGACATCCCATTCGATCCAAACAATAAAAAGTTTTCACTGGTGAACATTCTGCTGTCAAAACTAGCTACGGCCAAGATACTCATTTCCGTTAGTAATGCATGCAAGAAGACTAGGGTTTCACGTACGACCCTAAGGTTCGGTTGCCTGCCACAGATAGTGGTTCAGGTCGGTCGGACGATCTGCAACCAAGTTCATACGACTGAGCAGAACATTTGAAAGCCAACACCAGATGCACCCGCAGTAAATTGCCCCATCTGTGCATTCTCTGTTGTGAGCAAAAGTGTATAGCTGATTGTGACAACGAGCAGCAGCGTTCAGTGCCAGTTAAACAAACCACACGAAAGCTTCACAGTGTAGAGCCCGGACGCAATTGATCGTTTAACGTGATGTATGTACCATGATATTTAATCGATGAAGTTTACATACTCGTATCTATCAGCTTCGGGTATGACAGGTGGTTTCAATTACATCTTAGAGAATAAAAATGTGTCACCGAGGATTGAAAAGTTTGAACCCATACATAGTGCAGTTGTAACTTTTGCTACGTTATCACTGAGATCCGACCTAACATGAAGCATACAGCAGCTTCAAAATGATGTTTACTTTATTTGGCCGCCATACAAAACATGTGCTGATGAAAAGGAGTAGCTGATCAGGGGAACATTCACTACGGCGGAGTTTCAGCGGGTGATGACGGTGTATTTCAATGGGAGATGACTGCGGTCGGCCTTGGTCACCCGCTTTTCGAGAGTGCCCGCTCTTGGGACATAGACCTAAGATGGAGCGCCGTACATTGTGTCAGAAAGGTACTATAAGTATCATTAATGGTAACGTAAACTATCCAATCTGTCAATACAACGGTAAAAAAACAGTGATAGGTATCTGTGCATTTCCAATCGCATGTTCCGTCCTGTTTGCCGTTTTGCTCTGTATTCGGTAACTTGTACTCATGGCTTGAGTAGAAGTTTGACAGGGACTATGCTTTCATATGTATAAAATTGTCCACATTGAGACTTACTGATCAAAGCAGCCGCAACAAAGACACAGATAACATGGAAGCTCCAACGTTTCTTCATCAGACAGCAAATGTGAACAATAATTTTGCCACTCTGATCTACCCGGTTAGCATTGACGTGACGTGGGCTGAAAATATTTTGACATTCTGTACCATTTGTGGCACTATTAAGGAACATCAGCTGACCAAAGTCAGCAGCAGCATGTGATGTGCTTTTCACATACATTTACTTTAAGGTCAGTGCATTGCAGTCACATGTACGTTACTTGGTGTACCGATAGCCTAAGAAACGCGTTTCGATCCCATGTCAGCAGAACACTCATCACTAAAACAATGAGAACTAGGTTTAAGTAGCAAGTTGAACACTTGAACCTAACAAAAATCACGTGAAAAACAACAAGGAGTTTCATTTTGTAAATAACTTCATCAGTGTGTACGTTACTAATTTCTACTTTGTTTTTCTCATCAGCCGGTCTTGTCATAACTGGATAGTGTTCCAAACCGTTTTCAATGCATGCTTGTAATCTTTACTAGCCTACAGTCAAACAAACCTTCAGTGTTCTTATTGGTATACAAATCTGATTAACAAGCTAGTTAAATTAAAGAGAGAACTCCCTGTTTAGCTTTCGGCCGTTCAACTGACCCCCAAAATGAGGCTTTCTGCTATAGTTCTGCAACTACCCATGACTTATCCCTGCGGCCTAAGTCACCAAATTGCCATAATCCTCTACGTTGGCACTCCTGTACAACATCGCCAGTTAAAATTCCCTAGCCATCCAGATCGGCTTTCACAACGGGCTGTGGGAGCTCTTTGGTAAACAATTGGCTTAACCATCTCCAAAGTTAGAACGATCAGGCTTGATACTACCAAAGAACTTTGATTCGCTTCCCCAAATAAACTATAATCAAAACACTCTCATACCATACACAGCGTTCCATGACTCAATTCCTCCACACAATCTTACATATTTCAGTGCCATTTTTGGTCCAACCAGGTCGCTGACATATATATTATATGTCACTTATATTTAATAGTTACTCGGAAAGGTTCATAGGCGGATCTGTGCAACAGCGAAGTGAAAGGGACCAGCTGCGTCTAGCGGAAAGTAAAACTATGCATATCGAATTACTCTTCACGGGCGACACGCTAGATGAAACTACCACACATAGACTCACAACGGTGATTAATACAACATTTATGCCGTTACATCACATGCCCCCTTTACTTCAACACCAGTTTTGTGCCCACACCTAAAAGATAAAGTACCTTTTCCTGTAGCCTCATTCTGTGTATAAGCACTAACTTGTTCCTGTGGAACCAGTTAGGTTGGCTGCACAACCAGACACTTGTTTGAACGGGTCTGTAAATACCATCCAGCTTGGCTGAACAGTGGAATAACGAAATCTGTCAACAGTGCCATACTATCGCATCTGACAGACTCGAAACACTATCAATGCGACGGACGCATTTCGCCCAACCTATTGAGTTAAGGCCATCCAGTCGAGGGCAATGGGGAGTAGGATTCTATCAGCAGCTGAAGCTGTTAAAATTCGCCTGTACAGCCCACTCCTGTGCGCCCAGAAACGTTTTGTTCTGATAGTCTGTCAAGACCCACTGTCCAAGAGGGTACATGATTGCAGTGTGACATTGAACTGACTGACCTCATTAACCACCCGTTCCCCGTTTACCCCCTTAATGATTCCACTATAAAATCTATGACGCAAATAAAAGTGACCGTTGAAAACGAGCTTGTTCGATACACAGTGTTTATCATGACTACGTTGGGAATTTTCGCGCGATTTAAATAGCATGACAGTTGGCGGCACTTGTTTCCGGATTAACCTTCCACATTAGCCGAAGCCAAAGGATGTCTACGCACCACCACTGATGGCTTGCACTGCACCACTTGTTGTTCGACTGGTACACCCGTATCCAAGTCCGAATGAATAAAATCAAGAATAGTATAAATTGAGCCCTTCGTGGTCCTTCCGGTCAGCAGGAAAATTAGACCCCTGTCTCTGGAGCACAAAAATAGAGATTTAAGCTGGTAAGAAAGACATTGAAAAATAAGGACTGGAAGACAAACGTATATTTAATTTTGGACTACATTACCAAATGAAGTTCTGTTTATCAACGGGAAATAACTGAGAACTTCTGTCCAATTTTCCGAAAAAGAAAGCGGGTGGTTTACCAGGCAGTACGAAGATCACTGGGTGACCCAAACAGAACCAAAGGTACATAAACACATAGTGGTGATAACCTACTTGTGTCTACCTCACTCATAGATATTCCGTTGGCGGTATGTGGTAATTAGGCTGATGATCTAGCACCCCGAGACGGCAAGCACAATAACTGTCCGATTCGCGTCACTGTCACATGGTTACGCCACCATGAATGTTGGAACCTACAGGTCTCTTATTAACAGTACATTTTACTTTTGTGCAGCAGCCACTCACTGACCATTCAGACACTCGTCAGGATCGCACCACTTCAGCTGATCTGATTCAACTGTGCACCATATCAAGATATGAGATCTTTATACCATAGTTAAAGACTTGTTTGAATAAAGCCCTGGTGCCACAGCTTCTGACCGTCAAGATTCCGCCTACATTCTTTTGACCGCCATTACAGCCACTTCAACGGAATCCGTTTGACGGTTGTCGGACTTGTGTACCCAAGTTAACGGAGTTGGCTGGATGTCTACACATGCTTGATCTTCTCTATCTCTGTTCTAAGGAGCACTTCAGTTTACAGAACCTCAACTCAAGACTTTCACTCTGTGGCTCATGTCTGAAAACGGTACACCGTTTTATGTGACCAGAAAAAGTGGACACTGTACACCTGTTGGAATGAAATTTACCTCGTCATTTTACCTACGTTGATTTCATTACACTACTTACTCTGGTAGTGATACATTCCAAGGATGAAGTTCGAGACCATTATGGGCAATTTTCTTGTCATTTTTTCTCCTTACGCTTTCCTTAATCGACTGAGGTTTTTAAATAATGGTTACTAACATGAACAAAGCTGACTAGAATGATAGATGGCCAGGTTTGCCTGTTTACATTAGTGTTCTTCAAAACGTTCAATAGGGCTCGTTCAGAGGCTTGTTCAGAGGAGTTGCATTCTGTTCACTCCCTGGTTAACTGTTTGTCACGGTAAGATACAATGGGACTCTCTGCATCATACTTATTTGTCTTGTTTAGCCAATTTACTCACCTTCTAAAAACTTATTTTTGTTCAGTTCTCACTGGAGGCTTGGCCAGACTATGGTTACGGAAACTAGCAACGGTGACTCAGCTGGCACTGGTGTTATCGATAGTCAGCTTCGCTATCCCTGTACGGACGTTAAGGTCACCAAGGCCTGCCTTCATCAACAGTGCTTACAACGTCGTTCTGTTCTGTTGGCTGATCCATTACGCCTTGATCGGACCACAAGGTGTGCAGGTATATGTCGCCCACAGTAGTCACTTGGGCGTGCCCGACCATCATACCAAACGAACTGCTGTTCCGTTTATTCCCATCACATCCTTGTGCCGATCGTAGGAATGTAAATGCTACCGATGAGGTGAAGATAGCTTCAGATGATCAGCGTTTTCAGTGTGGACACTCATTGCCAAGAACATTAGAAACCCACACAATCTGTACACCAGTATCGCAACCTACGATGGGTCCAGTAAAGATGACTGAAGCTGTATGCTGCTTATTGTAACTGGATCTATGGTCTATGAACACGTAAGTTGATTATGATAAATAATAGAACAACGGTTAATGTCGCGATGGGTAACGGAACGACTGGTAACGACACGGCAGATGGCGAAACAACGAATAATGACAATGAAGAACGGATGACAGTGTATACAAGACTAACTCGGGACTTCCCAACCACTCCAATCACCCAAGGCTAGCGCATGAAGTTTGTAAGAAGGCTGGGCTTCAAAGAGAGCTTTTCTATGTCACTCAGTTCGAAGATAACATGGTCACAAACATTCCTATTTATAGATTGTGCGACCAATAAGAAAACAAGATCGAAAGGTGAGCCAGATAGAAGTACAGACCATATAAGGAGGCTCTAGTCAAAATGCGTACGTGTTGGTGTGATGCTCAAAATAGTAACAAAAAGTCGAAGACATTCGTGAAAGTTGAAGAATCACATATTCCTACCAACTCTGAAAGTTAATTAAAAGAGTAATGTTTTAGGCATTTTGAAAGGCAAATGTCTTCTGGGAGGTTGTAGACTATCTTGACACTGTCTAGGACAGACGCGACCTTAGGTCAGTCATCAAATTCAGATATGCCCCTGACTAGCCGTACGGTATAGCGGTCAACTGACCATGTGCACTGGTTAATGTAATCTAATATGACGACCAAGACCAAGCAACCAATCAGCAAGCAAGACAGTCAGGACACAGAACAATGTCATTGGATCAGAAAACCAACATAAAGGATACAAGGTGAATGCCAAAATGGATGGAGGAAAAAATGAACAGATCGATTTTCCCTTACCTGACGTACTAGCCTTCTCTTTTCTGAAAGTTGTCACTGTGTGTGTTGATAATCCGTCAGACCGATCAGGTTACATGCTTTAGACTGTTTTCAATTTTGAGATGACGATTTACTTTTAAAACGAGTTTTCTGCGAGGCCAAAATGGTTACTGCGTTTGGCATCATAACAACACCAACGCCGCTAGGCACTGTGTTCACCAGTTTTTCCGTGGGTGTACTTAAAACAACATGGGAGTGACAAACAGGCAGGTGCAAACCAGAATGGTGAAATAATTGTCTGAGCGGACAAGCCGCTATCTCGGTCAACCACACTGTTTACAGTTTCCCTTTCCTTTCTTTCACGCTCAACATTTATTTGTTATTTTTGCTTCGAGTGAAGACATACCAGTAGTAGATCAAAATCGTCCACTTCCAGCAGAACACTTACTTCGCATTCATGATATTTTTGTGTATGTACAGGTGTGACAGTTGTAATGCATGACGTTTTATGCGATTTACAAACCTACCTCCTGCATTTGTGGCCCATTGTAGACGTTTTACAGTCTCTCATGATGACAATCCTGACACTCGTTTTCCGTATGACGTAAACCATAATAAAGGGCAAAAATTCGAGGCATAACCAGAGTTTTAGAAATCGATATCTTGAAGTCTTTTCTTCCACAAATGGGGGACAGCAAGAACGTTCCACAGGTATTGAAGTAATGACCTTTTCCAGCATCGTATCCGAATCTTTCACTTCACGCCTTTTTCCACAAACATATCATATCCTGAAACGTCACCTGCATCCTAAGATAGAACTAAGAGTCAGCGAACTCTGCCCCCTACACTTCTAGAAGTTTGTCCGAATCGTCCACTCTTCTGTTCATGTTACAGTCGGGAGTAGTAGTTCGCCTTCTCTCCCCTCCACTGATATTGATAACATCATTATGCAAGGTGATTATCATGATTATACTCTTGTTCTATTTTAAACTATAAGATACAAGTTGAAGTGATTAGTCAACGCCTCACCCACTTGCCGCATACCTCTCGAAGAGTTTGGTTGTTCGCAAGAGTATCAGCACAGTGTCACAACTCTTCTAAGTGCACAATCTGGGGGAATAGATTAAATGTGTCAAATGCAGTGTTTCAAGAATTAAAGCAAGCTATCCAACTACCTCACATGAACAAGACAGTGATTAGATTTTTGAGTTTTACGCATCGCCGAGGAGCGATTGGCAACGGATACGTGTGTCCTCATGCCATGTCAAGGTCTTACGACCGTCTTCCACCCCGGTGGGTTGTGGCGCCGGTGAGTGACTGACCGTTTGTTCTGAGCGACTTGAACGCTCGAGTTGGGCGCGACTCGGTAGCTTGGCCAAGAGTCCTCGAACCCTACGGTGATCGTCCACTACACCTGTGTGCTGCTGACGAGCTGGGTAACACGAACACCCGATTCCACCTGGGTGCGAGTGACATCACAACGTGGACTCATCCACGAAGCCGTTATCACCATTTGCCTGACTACGTGATTGTGCGGCAGCGCGACATTCGTGAAGTGTGCGTCAAGCGGGTGACGAGCGGCGCTGAATGTAACACCGATCATAGGCTGGTCAGGACCAAATTGTTTATTCGTGTATGTAAAACTGTTTATTGTAGATCTTCCGGACAACGGCAGAAGCTGGATATCAGACGGCTGGAGAACTGGGAGAAGAAGACTGCCTTCCAACGTGCAGTAGTCGCTCGTCTGCAAAACGTTCCTGTATCCACTACCCCCGAGGGTATGCGGCAACATCTGAAGAAACACATTACGGAAGCAGCCACCCGGACGATCGGTGTGGAGCGCAAGAAACGCCCGGATTGGTTTGATGAAAACAATGTGGCTATCTCCAACTTGGTGCAAGAGAAGAATGTCTCGTTCACCACATCCACACTGGACTCGGTCAATGGAGCGAAGAAGGCTACGTTCCAGAGTATCCGCCGTCAACTGGCTGAGCGTGTTAGCGGAATTAAGGACAACTGGTGGAGGAAACAGGGCGAGCGCATGCAGGG
>QNGE01001509.1:91220-115650 GCA_008508345.1 Paragonimus westermani | reverse complement strand
GGTGGAACTGCAATTGGTGCAGCGCAAGCCAACTGCAGTGATGGCTAAGCGCAGGCGTCCCTTGGCTTCGGTCAGTGTGACAGGCTAATCCGAATCGGATGCTGCCAAACGTGTGGCGTCATTGGCACGAATAATGAGAGAAGCGTCCGAATGAACATAGCTGATCGCGTGTATCAATCGAATGACGCGCAAACCATGCTGATGTCTTACATGCAATATGAGTGAACGTGTTTGAAGTAGATTATATGTTGTGTAACAGTTTGCTCTGATTATTTCTACATCACTTCCTTTCTGCAAGTTTGACGTGGTATATATGATACTGCACAAATACTACCAGAAGAATATATAGAATGCAGGCTTAGTAAGCCGTAAGAAAATATCCTAATATTGCAAAGCATATGGGACCCGGAAACCAACGACTATGACACTGTTACTCTTAACAGGGCGGTATCTTGAAACCGATTTGTTTTGTGATAAAATCGTCCGTTATTTAACTCTAGAACTGTTATAACCGAAAGGATGGAACAAGATGTAAAAACAACGGTGTTACCGGAACCTCACGAATCCACTCTTGAGTTAGCCCAATGGCTGTTGATTTTCTCTGCCCTGAGTGGTGCCACTGGAATTCCTCGGACACATTCCTCAATCTCTATTGCGAAGAATTTGCACAATCAGTTCCTGATTTAGCGGCATTCGTTAGCTCCATCACTCAGATAATTCTAACAATTAACCAGTACAGAATATAATTAAATATGTGAAACCCATGATTAATAATGACACAGGCACTGCCCGGTCACCGAACACTCCAGAGGATTGCGAACTGAAGCTGACTACCTTCACATGACTCAACCAACGGGATGCACCCAGTACTGGATGGGCTAAAGACAAAAATTGAACCACGTCGACGTGATCCATCACGCAGCCACCGAAGACTCTTATCAAACTGAACTGAATTCAGTGTCTCATCACAGTGAAGCACTGCTGTCCTTGTGATAATTCTATGCTCGGCGCAAATAAGCCCCCCACCTTGGTAGACGGTAGGTACCACTTCATCGACACACATCGTCCAGGCACCCGTAGCATGCTTGGGCTAGCTGGGCTAGCACGGTCCAAACGAAAATAATAGTTGTCTTTTTAGCCAAGTTTGAACTAATAGGAGGTTGACGTAACCTTTGGTCCGTATAAGTCGGAAAAACTGCCTGTACCTTTGTAAGACATCATTCTATAACAGAAAATGTTTTCTATTTGATTAAAACAGACGGAAAAGTTCTCTATATCAGACATTCGGTTGAGGTCGGCATTTGTCAATATCAGGTGGCACCACACTTGTACTACACTGCCAAAAGAAAGATTCGGACCTCTCTGGATTACCCCCCAGGAAGAAGAAACAGTATTCTGAAAGAAAAATTGTCCACACCTTAAAAAACCGCAAGAGCAAAAAGGCTACGATGCTAAACTGGCCGAGCCCTGATCCAACTAGATCACTGAATTCTCTGACCTTTAGAGCGCGTGTAGAGTTTGAAGTAGATGTGAACGTACACTCCATCCAGAGAAGGAACCTACTGGCTAGATTCTTCGTCCATATGAGCACCTTGCGGTGGTTGGGTATAAAGCGTTTAATTCGCGGGATTAGAGTGTTTCACCGTTATTCAGAATGAGCTAATGTTCACTTTCTGGATTGCAATAACAAACAACCACTGCGACGACAACTCATTCTGTTGTTCATAGCCACAAGCCTTGACGAACCTGGTCAGATTTACGTAAACGATTGGTGTTCAAATTCACGTTTTCAGGAGAACCAGGTAGACTGGACCTAACCTTGACCTATGTATGCTAAAGTTCACACTTTTGCAAGTAACTATTTGCGCTGGAAACGACCGTCTGGAGAGAAAGGAACAAGGTACGCTAACATTTGCTATGGTTCCATCGATAGTCTTCTCACATATCTTGAAACTGATTGAGCTTGCACAAAGTGGACAGTGACCTAAGTAGAATATGGCACTGTCGTAAATTTCTTGTATTCGAAACACAATTGACCAACTCACCGCCCACAAGCATGCAACAAGCATGCGTGTGTTGCATGTCCAACTGGGTAAAGTTGACAACCTACTAATTTCATGCAACAAAAGTAATGTATTGTGTCAAACAAACTGGATATTTACCATCTCTATCCGGTTCAAACCTGAGATATCAGTCTATGAATTACACTCATAATTGGCAAGTTAGATGGTGATAACAGATGACGATATCTGCTTCCTCATATTTTCCATATTACTCTGAACCATCATGATATTTTAACTCATCCGATCGACTGTTGCAATATTAGTTCCAAAAACTGCAGATGTTTGATGAGCCTGCCCATTGGCTGACAGCCAGTTAACTATACCGAAACTTCACACTCTATTTAGCCGTCTGTTTGTGGAATTGAAATTTAGATCAGTTATGGTCCCTTCAAAAGTGCAAATTGACAAGTCTATCCACTAGGCCGTAGGCCTCAGGTGATTAATACAACATGAACTACAGATGGCACATTCCTCGTCTCTGCGTGCATTTAGAAAAGGTCGTATTTTTTAGGGTTGTGTAATGTATGCAGTGTGCCACATACAGAAAAATTCACAGCACCAGCAGCGTGAACACTCAACCTCATATCATTGTGCGGTCACATTTGTAGTAAACTATGAGATTGCAGGAAACGTCTGGTTTGTATACATTTCCTCTGAGGAACGTAACTGTCCGACCGCACAGTTGTACATTTTCTAAGTTCCTTTGTCTGTCACATTGGCAGATAATTGACGAATTGGTCATTCTATCATTTTATTCACCTGCCGTTGCAATTGCATCCATTTAACTGTTATGTAGCCATAGCAAAAGGCAAGCAAGATTGACTACATCACAAACGACCTGTCTACTGCGTGGGAACATCTAGACTCCTATGATTGCAACACATCCTGATATCGAACAGTGTACAAAGGGGATTGTGTACCAGGCATATTGATCAAGATCTACATAACCTGATCAAACTACCTATTTTGCGGATCCCTTAGTAGAACACAATTCAATATACTCTTCGTGTGGTGCTGTATCCAGTTTATGTGTCAGTGTTTCGGCTTTCCAGACAGCATCGTGTTCAATAAAGTCGGTCCAGAAATTGCTCGCATATTTCTTGAATCTCATCATGAATTTCGAGTTTGATGTGGAACCATACACACATTCCTTGATTGAGGTGTCCACCTTGCTTTGCACGATAACCCCTCAGATAATAATATTGTGTCAGCTGAACGATAGCCGTTAATTCAGTGACACAGTATACTTTTTCACTTCTACGTTTTAATTCGGATCACGTTTTTAAGTGGAGAGGAAAATGGCCATACAATGGAAATTTACCAACTAACATACAGATATTATCTTAACCGGTGAAACTTCGATAAAAACGCCTTCCCATTTTTTTATTCATTGAGTTAGAGGAACCAAAAATTTATCATCTAAGATAACAGTCACAAGTTCGCTGAACTTGGAAAAGTTGACAGTCCTTTAATTCGTGATCATTCACTCTGAAAGACAGTTGCGTCGTTGCATTTGCGCTCACATGGGAACTGAATAAATTTCAGAAGTTAGACTTATTGGTTTAAAACGAATCCGTATAACACACTTCTTCCTTTTAACAATCAAACAAGTGTTATTAACTAACCGTCCGCAAAATCCGCCTTCTCATGTTTGCCGCCTGGTCTTTATTTATTAAGGGAATTTGGTAAAAATTCGCTTTGTCTTCCAGAAAAGTACTTTAATACAACAACTATGTAGTTATACGCATATCCAATCCACGTCTTCTCGGTAACGTTGTAAATGACTGATCTGAGTACATGAACATATGGTAAACATGACCAAGTGTGCTATAAATTTGCAGACAGATTTCAAAAGTTCAGTCTTTGTCGCAGCCAAATAGTCGCCAAATGTTTACGTTCGAACTTTTATACGAATGACTGATCTACATTGGATTCACTGCGCGGGGGTTGATTTTTCTCATATACCACGGTTTGGAGTTACCCACTAAGATGTCAGTCTCTCAATTATGCTGTTGACATCTCCGTGCTCTTCCATAGCCAGCTGATACAGTTGTGCGTAATCCTGTTCGAATCCCATGTCTCGAAGTTGACCAATCGCTTGAGCGACTATCGGATCCACGGTAGTCGGCACAATAACGTTCGACTCTCGAATACTGGTTTCGCTGTGAACCGAAGACCCAACATCCACATCGCCGACGGAAGCGGTATCGGGAGTCGAACCTTCCTCATCACTCGAAGTATACATATTGATACCGGACACGACAGCCTTGACAGCACGCAACAATGGGTTCGGAAATGATGCGCCGTGGCGTGTGACCAAAAATGGATGTTCTGTGTGCAGATTACCGTCTTGGTAACACTCACCACAGTAAACAACTTGCGGACAAACCACGCATGCGAATTTGTCTCCGGGCCAATTGGAACGTTGGCAGCTGGTACAAACTAGCTCATAAGAAGTATCGGACCCTGGGCTCGAATAATCCAATTCGTTTAGCTCTGCTTTACCCACACTCTCACGGAAGTCTCTAGGCAACTGCTCGGGAAGACAACCACCAAAAAATGCACTCAATTTGTGATGGTCCTCTTCCGAGGTCACCGGGGTTACGAATAAGAGAGGATTTGTTTGTGGATCCCTGCGGATCATTGATTGGATGGCCTCCTGTAGACTGTTCGTGGTACTGATGGTACAGTATTCTTCTCCATCTGGAACATAGGAGTGAAAAATAACAAAGTGGTTATTTAAGACAAAACGATTAGTGTTAGCCACATTAGTTACTTTCTTTGAACATAGGTACATTTATTTAGGTAGAAAATCACATGTGCTGCGGTCAAAGCAGACTTGTTTCGCAAGGATGAATATCGGAGGTCAAGTATCATTTCAGACAAGTCAACTCTAGCATGGATGAAATTCGAGTCAAGTGCTTTTTGTTTAAATGGCCAGGACGGAAATGTCATTAGAATACCAGCTAAACTTCGCCCAAATATCCATTGCCATGTTTAGCCCTGTTTCATCCTTTCGCACTAACATAATTAATCTGACGGAGTGTGCGAGCTCATTCACTGCGTTTTATATTTGACCACACTGGCCACTGTACCAACATATCAATCCAAAAGTGAAGGCGGACCGCATTACCGAGTTGTACATTCAAATCTGTTACGTATTATGATACATTATTTAATCATCTGGACACAACACAACAGACATCTTCGTTTTCATCAATTCATCGACTCGAACACCAAAGATGATGTGGACATTTAATTCCGTTTCTGAGAAGGTCATTCAACTGCCACCTGTATCCGCGTAAGTAGAAACGAAATGCAGAGTTGGGATGGAACTTTGAACTGCGGAGTGTGATCCGAAAGAAAAAGAACTCTGGCTTACCAGAGTAAGTCATTCATCGTTATCAATAATGGTTTATCTGGAATACAAGTTGTAGATCTATCAAAGCTCAAATTCGCTGAACTGAGCTAGCCGGTTTCGTGTATTATTTTCATTTGGGTTATGTTCTCTTTCCCTAAAACTCCAGTCCTACGGAGCAACCTCGCGTCAGTCTTAAACCGGTTACCTTTTGAAAATGTTGATGCATGCACATCTAATAAAACATGTGGAATTAGACAGTCAGCTACGTATCCTTATATCAGGCAAAACTACCAATCCAAACACAATTTACTATTCGAACAGTGATGTAGACTGGCAAGGACATAACTGAAGTCTATCCATCGGTTCTTTCCTAAGCAGATTTGGGGGTGATATTAGTTGAATGCAAAACTAAGACCAAATATGTGGGATATTTAACCTACGACGGTCAAAATACCCAATTTCAAAGCAATAACTTCCCACTGGACTAGCACAGTCGTAAGTAGTGTCTTGTCATTATGTGCAAGTTAAATATTAACAAATTTGTGAAGAATAAACTTCCCCAAATGATTATAATGGCACGTATACTTAAAACAAACTACGTTTCTGACTGAAACCAGACACATACAGTTGCACCATATGAGTACAAGCTAAGCTCACACAATTATTTTTGGACCTATACCTTATACAGTTGATGGCAAACGTTATCGTATTAACCTGTCACGGAGACCGAAAGCAAAGTACTCCTGAGTATAGCTATATGGCGTGTTCTGCACCACTTTCGGCCCTACTACATCACACCACACCCAGCGTAGAACCGCACATATATACATAAGTAGGTTTGTGTGTATATCGTGCTAGTTGGAAGATGATAATTTTCTTGGAACGTCACTTGACTGCTTGTTTATCCTTCTTTGCCATTGTTCGTTAAACAGACTCCAGACACCACAGATCAGCGGATAAGGGCGGACTTGGGAAGTGATCGATGAAGCGAAGCTGGCAGAGAGTATCGGGAACACATTAAGTTACTTGCTAATTTTGACAAGTCAAGTTCAGTAGCATAATTCGGATGCTGAACAACAGCATTGACGTATTCCAGAGCCAACCGGTGGCAGTTCTGCTGAGGCTATCCATCACCAAAGTCATTCGAAGGATTTCATGACAGTGGGGTGAACGTGTAGTTCAATGAAATTCTGAAGGCTCTGAGCTCCCAGCCTAATTTTAAAGCCCAACCGGTAAAGTACATACAGCGGAGTCGCATGCATTTTCATGATGTTTCACGACTGAGTCTCGAAAATCGAGAAACTGTACACTCTCATGGATATTGTGAGTTGCTTCATTTTATTTTCACCAGTTTTGTCTGCTCAAACCACACAGTGTATGACTTAGCGTAGTTGCCGATTACTAGCGGAGCGCGTTAACCTTCAGGGTGATATACCAGTTTTAACAATACATGTTGGCAAACGATTCAATCTGTTTACCATGATCTAATACAGAGTAATGTAGATAAACAACGCAAAATGTCAGCAGCCATATGCAAGATGAACTACTCACGGTGATCAGTAGCATGTAACGGACCTCCGGATAAAAGTAGGTAAATTCACAAGGGCCTTACTCCATTTGACCTGGTTGGTATCAATCGATATGCTTCATGTGTGACGCTCAAACACACAAAAATACTTTCCATTAGAAGTACATAGATACAGATAGATGGTTAAAACCTAATACAAGTTCATTCCTGACAAGCGTGTGCCGTGGACCAACACAGAGAAATTTAGTCATCTGTGACGTATGCGCTGTATTGGCCAAGCCACGGAGTCGTCCATGTATTGTTCATGCGTACAATGGTAAGCCCATCTATGTAGGTGTCTGTGAATCTGTGGTTCCAGATGACTGTCTGCCAGCTCACTCCGCTTGGTACTGTAGCGAGTGTATCAGGACCATTGTAGTAGACCACTATAAACGTAAAATCGATAGCTGGTAGCCTGTTGGTCTCTACTCAACTTCATAAGTCAACGAAATACTGGTATTCAACACTTGGAAGATCGATATCGAGGACTGAGTACAGGTGAGTCAGAATAAAGTTTGTCGAAAGTGTGAACCACGCACTTCTAAAGTCTGGTCCCCGTTGGTTGGGCGGCGTTGACTGTCCTGTTATGTTTTTGTCCACGGTGTAAAGGGTTTGTCTAGCGAGGATTGAAGTGGGCAATGATTAACACGTTTGCCGCAAATGTTCGGAAACCGTCTATCACCTTTTGAACCAGAACAGAGGCTTACCGGTTGCTTTCAAACAAACTCAGTTGGAAAATCATTATCAGAATCCAAGAACTAGGATCGAATTCGAGTGCACGTGCTCAATCTGTTAGGTTCGAACCAGCCCATAATCATCCGTAATCATCTGTTGGGCGATCGGTCGTTCTGTCACGAGCACGTCTAAATGGGTGCGAATACGTGTGTTACTGAAGTTAGACGTACTGTTAATTTTCTGATGAACAAAACAAGGCGCACGGTAAATGATTTATCTGTTAACAACTACTACCATTGCTTAGTAAGGACAACATTAATTAATTGGTTGCGGCAAAAATAAGACACTGGAAACTGCTAATGTCTGAATCGCTACCGTCACCAAACAGTATTTGTTGAGGCACAGCTATCGAGAGGGGATGTTCACCGCTTACATCTACGCTTACCTACCCAGTACAACGTGTCTTCCGATTACGGTAAGCGCTGTTGTGAATAGTTGTCTGGTAATCATTGATTTTCAAAGAAGTTGCATGTACAAATTAAATGAATTTGCCATGTTTAAATCAATCGGTTTTGCCGCTGCCTGTGTCACCGTCGTTAATACGATTAACCTTTACTACTCTCACCCGTATGTGTTTGAACGTAAAATTAACTTCCAGCATAACCAACCATAGCCAATTAAGAAAATAAGTCGACCGTAAACTTTTCTCTCGTTCAGACAGATTACGCCCTTACCCTTTTCTAGAAGGGAGCAGTGAACTTGAGTTTCGCTCCTGTTAGAACTCGTCAGAAGCGCATATGATTGCCATGAACGGGACTGGACGTCACATCCACACTTCAGTGAAGTAAACATTTTGATCACAACGTCTTTAATTACGCATCAGGAAAGCTCTATTTGTCGTAGGTAGACTCTCAGCCACATTCACTTATGAGTATTGTTCAAGTTGATTGATCCCAACAAGAAGATATATGCTAAAAGTCTTTTTAGACCCAACAGATGACCTCACAATGAGGACTGCTGTGTCAAAATGATAAGACATAATTAATCGAGCTTACTGAGTGATCGGGATTGGTCAGGACTTCTCCCAATATGACTTAAACCTTGATCAGTCAAACTGAACAGTATGTGCAAACTAATTTGGTCGAGTGTTTGTGTATAGAAACTGGGACCTGTCTAGTTCGTAATCAAGGGCAATGAGATCAGTGTGACCGTCTCTTGAAAGTGTGCGCTAGAATTCAAATTCAGGTTCTAATGACGAGTACTAATCGAAGTCATCCTTGAGTCTAGTGCTTCCGTTCGAAATGGCTGGCTGGGAAATTTATCTTAATTCGAAACCTTATGTCAGACAAATCCTTGGACACTTATATGAGCTTCAATCTCATTCAGTGTCTAGGGAAACCTGAACTACCTGCTGTTTTCACAATGAACACTTCGAATCTCCTTCAGGCTTCACTGAAGGAACAGTTTCGTAACGATCCACAGTGATTTCCCTTGAACTTACAAATGAAACCAAATTTGTGTTTTCCATCCTGAATTGCCGTTCCAGACACAATGGACTCGATGGACTTTTCAACTAAATGTGTTTTGAGTCAAGAGCGTGTATGGCACAAGGGATGTTTATTTAGAAAATCACTATAGGATGTACACGTTTCAGCATCACCCCAAACACGAACATTCACTTGCACGTAATATTAATACCAGGACACAGTTATCGATGCTAGGTTCATGTGTGGGGAACACCATTTCTTGTCAAATTGCACTCCAGCGCTGTTTCTTCCATTTCCTCCCGGTTACTTCAATACTTAAATAGATATCTATGACTGAGTGATGACAAGTAACACAATTTGACCGTTCATTTGCAGTACACTATGTGCAGTCTTGTCTGCGGACTGGTAGCTAGAAGTGCGATCAACATGCTGGTAGTCATAGTTTGAAGGCAACCTCATGGCAAATATAATCTTCAGACAGATTGATAAAAAACAGAGAATCACCGAGTTGGAGTCCATCGCAGTAACCTAATCGATTGGTCCTAACTACACACACGGAAGAAGTAAGTAGAAATGAACACTGATTTTAGTAAAGTGCACATAACATCATGTTTTACGACTTGTCTACTAGATCACTTCCAGTCAATTCTTTCGATATAACTATCGAACAGAGGTATCGTCCTGAGATTGTTTACCTTATTCATTTCACAAGGATTTTGTTAGTTTCGTGCCACTGAACAGGAGAATTGATAGCTCCTAGGCTCTACTGTTCACGATTGGGCTTCCTTGAAATGCACAGCCTAGACAGAAGTAGTATGTGTCTCTCGCACTGGACTCGTCTAGTTTATGCGTACGTGGACTCACCCCCGGGTATCAAGCATTTATGTGATTTATGCTGAACATATCGGTCATTTGCCGATCATAGCGTGCTAGGGTTTCATGTCCGCCAATCATACCGCCACGACTACAACCAACCGTGAACGTCCTGAGTGCCCTGACGCTGTTGGTCCATCAACTACAAACCAGGAGAGCCCTCCGCGAATCACGCTGCTGGAAAAAGAAACATGATTGGTGCAACACTGCTTCACATGGCCCAATCAAGCGCCTTATATATTGTTATCCATAAAAGTACTTGTGTTTCAAAATATAGTGGTAAGAATATTCGCAGCTCCCTGTGTTCCATTTCCACTTCGTCGAGGTTAGCACTGAGCTCGAGATGTTTCATTAGTTGTTAATAGTCCCACGAATTTGATTATCAATGCACGCGATAAGACGGTAGACTTAGTAACGCATTCATTGAGAATTTTCCACGCAAAGATCAGTGGCTGTAATTCGCGCATAGTGCTACCGAGCTGATTCACACTCGTACATTTATATATCACATCTGTTACACATAATACTTCCATACTTATACATATTTATTCGTACATTACTTGCACAGGGTTCATACTTAGTACCCCTTGGCTTCATCTTATGCTGCTGGAAACCTCCCTGATTCTCACTTGTATATGCCGTAACGACTTCGAAAGTGTCAGTTTCAGGTGTGATATTACCGAGTATTCCGTAGTACTGAGATTTATTCGATCAGTTTGACCTCAAATGTAATATATCAGAACAAATTCGCACGCGGAAGCAGGCGAAAATAAACAAATGGTCTTTTAAGTCGACCTAACGCCCGGGAAATTTGTTTAAAGTAGGCCGGAGAATTTCCAGTTTGAATTAGCTGGGCTTCCTCGCAGGTTAATTTTGTTAACAGACTTTCTTTCAAGTTGACCATCACTCATATTTGGTCGCAGCGTTCGCATTCAGATAGACTTTCCAGTCACCCTCTTTCGAAAAGAAGCACTAGACTCGAGTTTTGCTCTCATCAGAGCTCACCAGTAGTGCACATCCTTGCCACGACCGGGATTTGGACTTCGGTCATTCCAATCATGGGGCAACCGTGTTAACCACTGCGCCATTCACCTCATATTAGGCACGACCGAATTTTCAAATATGAACACTCAACCACGCTCGCTTGTGAGCAACGATCAGGTTGCCCGATCGTCTCGAGAGGAGACACAGTAACTGTCCTGTTAATTCCAATCGATAACGCGGCGATTAGGACTTTCGAGACAGGTCGAGATCACTGAACTCATTTTAGATTACTGATGAGTAGTCGGGGCTTTGGTTTATTTTCAATTTGACCATCATTCACATTTGATCGCAGCCTTCATTTTCAGATAAACATTCCAGCTGGAGTTCAAATCCTGCCCGTGGCAAGGATATGCACTACTGATGAGGTCTAATGAGAGCGAAACTCGAGTTAAGTGGTTCTTTTTGAAAGAGGCTGGCTGGAAAGTCTATCTGAATGCGGAGGCTGCGATCAAATGTGGTTTTAAGGTTTAATCAGATTGTTATTGACGATCTTGTGTTCTAGCGATACGTGAAATGAGCCAGTCATACGGTAACCATTTAATAACAACGTATCACACGGTTACTGAACGGCCAACATTCATCTCAGTGTCATTAGATGAACCCAACCACAATTGCTAATTCATATGGACTGTAGTCAGTTTCACTGGCCGTTTAACCCAAAACCTCAGTTGGATGAATTTGCCGTCGTTTTCCTGCTCGTGCACAATTTTGAGTTCTATGAAATTAGTGGAGATAAGCTTTGCTTTCGCCATTCAATTAAGCGAACTGGCCTCCTCCGTTGGCAAAGGACATCTTGTTGAGACCTGTCAGTACAAGTGATCGATAGTCATACCAGGAGAATTTCTGTTTGCATTATTGACAAACACGGTTTTGAATTCTGATGAAATCAGTAGTTGCAAATGATCTTCTGACAAATTTTCAGGGCAGTTACCCAATTCAGACAGACGTAACAACCTTTCTGGCTGGATATTCCAGATTATTTAACGTTTGATTTGTGCATACAGAGATGAAAAACACAGAAGCGGAGGATACCGTTGATTTTCGGAGTACTGTGATCTGGGTAGTTCAACCATAGCAACTGGAGGGTTGGACAATTTTTCTGAAGCCCAACCTTCTACCTCAGTACTCGATTAAGTCAGTTTTGCACACGCAATTGACAATTCAGGTCAAAGGTATTGTTAGCTTTAGGCGCTAATCGAAAAATAGCTCACGGTTTCGTTCAATAATTTGCCTCGTCTATGAAAGGCTTTGCTGAATACCACATCCAGTACGATAAAATGATCCGAGTGAGGATTGACACGAGTACAACCCAGCTGAATCGCATTAAATGGTGAGAATTTGTTCCGAATGGCATACAGCGAGAAACCGCACAATATGATGAGTTAAATGATTTATTCACCGTCAAAGATGTACGGTTAGGCAATATCCGAATTGCAAAGACTTTCCGTAACGGTACCAGTTATCTACAACACCAACATCAAACTGAGATAACAAGTATGTATTTTTCAGAAGCTCACTCAAAGCTGAGCGCTATATGCGTTCGTTGAGAAGGGCACTGATCTCATATTGTCACTACAGTTGGGAGTTGGTTTATACGAAGCACACAAGAATGCCATCCAAATCAAAGGGGATGAACCTCCCTACTAGTGTTGACTACGGTAGGTGTGCTGGCATCTCAGACGGAATAGTTGTTCCCTGTAACCAGTATAAGACATTCAACCAGTTTATGTTGCACCAAAACACGTTCTTTAATCAATTGAGTACATCTAAAGCAGGTGCTGAGCACTGCAGTATCAAAAGGTGATAAGGAATATGTAAACTGATGGTGATTAGAGCACATTACACAGAACATACCTCAACTACCAGAAGTAACCACTGCGTTAACAATTTGAAATCCTAACTAAGGACATTTTCTATTCTATTTTTCAACATTCATGCGCCCTCTCTTGACCATGAGGGTGCGCATGAATTTTGAAAATTTTTACTCTTCACATCAGTACACGAATGTGAAATCCCAATGTGCACATTACGTAATCACATCAACGTTAGAGTACCATACCCGTCTCATGCCAGTCTACAAACTTACCAATCTCTCTTCAACGTTGTTTGTATGGTCCACTTAAGCACAGGCCATTTTGCTAAAACCGTAACCCATGATGAGGCAATAACTAGAAGAAGGATTCTGAACATTTTAGCACGTTTCTTAATTAGCGCAAATTCTTGTGCCGTGGTGTCAAATTAGTCGTTCTTCATCACGTTGTTAATGGAACAGTCGCTTCTATTCACTTCCCATCCGTTGCCTCGTCTTTTTCCTGGACCGAAGTTGATCAGCCGTATGTAGTTTGTCTGTAAACGAGCAAACCTCCACCACAGCCCTAGAAAGTACAGAGGGAAGTTTTTGCAAACAACTGATAGTCCAAATACCCTTCTGTAACCCCTCTGCCCATACCTTGATGCACAAGTTTCTGCACTGCAGTCTGGCGCTTATTCAACGATGCTGAGTTTGAACCCCCCACCCACCCAACATGTGTGGTACTGGTGTAGTCTAGTAAGGTTGAAACGGCTATCCACCAGTTCGCTGGTGGACACTGTGATGAACTGTTTGCAACTTTTTCTGCTGCTACTGGTCCATCCCACATCTGCGTGCCACATTGCATATTATTCATTTGGACATCACCGTTTCACCTAGCAGAATAGCATATCAAAATATCGTATCAGACGGACCGAAGCCAAAGGTCATCAGCACACAGGTCCTCATGTGTAACTTGCGGTAAATCATTTGTGGCTCTATTCACACTTCTCGTATCCAACGCAAATCTATGACCGGGAACACTTGACTACAAGTTCATGCTGCATAGACCGCGTGTAGTCATTGTCCAGATGGTAGGCTGAAATGAAAATGAATTCTCGGTTCACTGTTGGCTAAGAATAGCTTTGAAGTTCTGAACTCGAATAGACGGTTTTGGGTGTTCGGTTGTTTACTGATCAATCTCCACACTCCGATGTTGCCAACTAGTTTCATGTCGAAACGTTTCTAACCAAAATGCCAAACTTGACGAACAACCAGACAGTCAAACAGTCAACGCAGTGTACCAGTTTCACCGTTTCCCTCAATATTCCATAATCGGCATGGGTGCACAACACTAAAAGCTCCCACTGGAGCAGGACATTCACGTGCTCTCAAGCGCTACATCGTTCTTCCGATGTGCACTGACAATGGGCAATTAGCTAGTAGTTTACAAACTTGGTCGATAGCCAAACAAAATGGATAATAGATGTTGTGTAAGTTAACTGCTGGGGCACGAAGTCGAACTTGAAAATGGAAAGCCATAAGCAAATAAAGCAACTGTGGTGAAAATGTACTCGATTCAACGCTTATCCAAACCCTGACACAATGGATCTAGCAAGGATTCAGTCCGAAGATCGCGTTAGGATATCACGCCAGAACTGGGCGAACATCTTCACTGTTACACCTTCCGTTATTCGCTAAGTTTGTTCCGTATGCACCAAAGAGCTTAAAGTTTGTGATTTTTCATGTGCCCGTGAGGTCCACCAATGACACACTGATTTATTTACTAGTGATATACACCTACAATTGCAGGTTATTTGATCATGAATAACAATTGCTTAGCGCGACCAGTCCGAGGTCTTTATCTTATTAATCATACGAGAGGCTTTAGACCTAGTACGAGTTCGAGGGTTGTTCGAAGTCCCTCTTTCCAAGTGTTAGAGCAACCTCCCATCTCAAACCTAGACACACTAGTGAGTTCAATCTGCTGGTTCATGGGCCGTTTGATAGCCAAGTGCCAGTCTCAGCTTATAAACCAGCACCAAAACCTGTTCCTCGAAAACAAAGACAGAGAGTGACTCCCTCTCTCTGTTGGGGAGATCTGAGATAGGAATACGCACAAACAAGTATTGAACAAAAGATGTAAGCTATAAATTCTGATTAGAAGGCAAATATAATATACATCGTATATGTAACAGAGATGAAGGGTTTTTTTGGTGATTTTTACTATAAAACGTCAGATGAATAGGCGGACGTTCAACTGTGTCCATACTCTTGAAAAAAAGAAATGTTTTACTAGTGACCAGTACAGCAAACACCTATATGATACGAGTCGGTTTGCGCGCGCAGTTTGAAATCGTTTCAGTTGTTACATTTTCTTATCACTCCACCAAGTCGGTTTTCATAAAAGAACGCTAGAAAACGTCAGCTTACTTAGTCATTATTCATAGATTTGTGGTATAAAACGAATGAGAGAAAAGTGCATATTTTCGAGGGGTTTGTAAACAATTTAGACTTTATTTCTTAAATAAGTGTCACTTGGACAGAGAACACTTTTTAGTTTGCACAGAAATAAGTCAAAGTTTGAAGTGAAATTCTGTTATTAACAATCCACATGTACGGAATAAAGATCGTGGTTAAAGATACTACGGTCAGACATACTACTATTATTATTCATAAAGAGATGTCAGTAATTATGGAAGTGGCAATAAAATCAACTCGATGGATTCTGCCTAACTGTGGACAATATGATGTACCGCTAACCATTTCGGAAACTTATTGCTTATTTGCTGTCAGCTGACTGAATTCACAATATTTTGTGAATGAGGCATTTCAACATCGTGGATCGCTACTATTGGATCATTTGTCACACAAACGGAAGTGGAACTAGTTTGGTTGTGCATAAAACGACATTAGAGGATTTCACGTTGCTACACATGTGTGATTAGTTTTCAGTCAGCCCCGAAGCAGCTTGTCTAAATCAAACAGTTTTAAGCCAAGTAGTTGAGTACAGATTTTTCGCACTCCATACACAAGCTTGTGTTAACAGGTCTATATTATTTCGACTGATTGAACGGGCACGGTATCAATGAGAGCATTTGGGGTAATAGCCGACAAGCTGGTGAACAGTGAAAGTGTAATAGATTGGTCATACAGTCACCTAGGCCGAATGTGAACAGAACGATCTGGGCATAAATAAATGGACAATACGATCGGTATATCCTTTGATGCAGAACATATGAAACTAGAATTTTGTCTTTTTGTCTCTTGAAGGATAATGATGTAACAAGTGATTTCCACTGTCCTTTTGGGTCTAATGTGAACTGACTGTCTGAGGTGGCTGTGTGGAAAGCGTGTGCTTGGCTGAAGTTGCAACTCTAGTGGGTAGGGCATACCCGAACTCGACGGACAGCGTGAATCACAGATCAAAGGTAACGTCCAGTCAGCACACAATGGAACAGCAACGTCTACAAATTCTAATCAGGTCAGTTTAAGTGAAGAAATTACTTTATGCAACCCGAAAAGTAGACTTGCGGATTTCAAAACCATTACACATTTAGTAGTAATAAAGGATAAAAATGAATTAATGATAAGCAGCTTGCCTAATTTAGATCTGAAATTCGACTGGATTCGAGCCAACCACAGAAACAACACGCAAACATACGGGAGGTCCTCTGCCAACCAACGTACGAAGCTACTCTGGAAGTTCAGATCTGTCACATTTGAATCTATTTAACCGTCTAACTTGTTGTGTATATGGAATCCATCAAAAGATCGCAGAGATTGACAGCTCAACCTGAACGTTTTTGAGATTGTTGATTATGTCGTTGTTTCGAAGCCAGTCGATGATTTTTTGCAGCTAGGTCTTTCCTTTCAAAATGAGTATCCCTGTGATTGAGCAGTACACGGAATCACAAGACTCTAGATTGAATAACATCAATAAAATGACAAACGAATTGACCAGTGAATTCCTTTCATCTACTTAACGAAAATGGTGAAAAAGCATATATTAGAAAATGCACGCTTTTAGTTTACTGTCGGACAATTGCATAAAATGTTTAATTATCTAGAGTTAACGCACAATGAGAAAACGATTCGGGAATGAACGTCACATGGGCACACAACAAGATGGGTTAAAAGTTTTAATACCACGGCAATGTACTGGTTGTTTCAGTACCATCTAACAACAACGAGTCTTGGTGGAATGCTGTTTAACATCGTTAGGGAGAATGCCAATACTTTTGGGCGTCGTTGTGTAACGAGGCTGTTAACGAGGTGATGAGTCGATGATATGGCACACAACAAGATGGGTTAAAAGTTTCAATACCACGGCAATGTACTGGTTGTTTCAGTACCATCTAACAACAACGAGTCTTGGTGGAATGCTGTTTAACATCGTTAGGGAGAATGCCAATACTTTTGGGCGTCGTTGTGTAACGAGGCTGTTAACGAGGTGATGAGTCGATGATATGACACACTGCGGTTAACGGATTCGTGATCGAAAGAGCTGGGCTTCGTGCCAAATATTGAGATCCCAACCTTTGTTACTTCAGTGCTTGCTATTTTGAGGTGTATTCCAACTAGCTCTATCACAGTTTTCCGTCTGTTCCGTAAGTGTGTACACTACTACAACCACAGACGAATTACTGGACGAGATGAGCGGTGGTATTTTCCTAACACAGACGGCTAGCATAACGCAACTCTACAGAATGGAAAGTATGATTCACGGAATACTCGGTGGTATTGTGAAATAAAGTTGGATGCTGTCTATCACTTAGTAGTCTTCCGCCACGCCGTGAACCTATACAGTTAAACTTTTTGTGTTAGGCTGAAGAGAATAAACAAACTGCTTCCACATCACGGTGTCTGTCTTGTCTTTTCGGCAACAAGAATGTTCAAAATGTTATGTGCTAAAGGGTTCAATGAACCCTAGAAAAACGGATTCATACTTCCTCGAGATTTTGGCTAGGAGAGAGGAACTTAGTGTCTGGGTACGACCATATAGGAGCTTGTATGTGGATCAGGTTACGGGACTGAATGAAAATTATGGTAGGTCTGCGAACTGGGAGTAGTCGTGATCCCCGATAGTTTTGTTGGCAAAGTACAGACCACTTTCAGATGGGCCATTGGCATATTATATGCAAGTAGTATTGCTGTATCGAACGAGATATTTTACAGAATTTTCCAGAACCTGAAGAATATTAAAAGATCAGTATAAACCCTCGGGGAAAGTTCGATCAGTGGAAGGCAGATATGAATGCGTCGGGAAAAGGAGACGAGGAAGAGCAGGGATTACTTCTAAATCAGTCGTACAGTTGTTGAACACATAAGGACCATAAGTACACCATTGTCAGTTGCAGATCAGTACAAGTCGTGCAGCATGGTTTTATCATCTTAAAAGCATAAGTTTGATGATTTTCTCCAGTTTACAAAACAGCAATACCAAGGAACGGCTACTGACACATCGAAAGCACGACGTAAATTATCGCGAAATATAATACTGCTGTAACGCACCTTTCCCTCACCAAACGTTCTAATACTGCTTGACTGCTAGACCTGGGTTCTTGCTATGCGGCTTCTCCTAGTCTACTTGCGCGGAGACAAGAGGACACGGTTGCGGGAAACACGCTGTATTGCCAAAAACCAGTTCGACCAGTCCGACCAAATGAATGAAATGCCTGTAAATATATATCATGAAATGGTGATGAGCCACTGTCTACTTGTCTAAGCCACTTCGCTTCCAAGTGGCCAAGTAATGCCAAATCCATAGGCGTTGGTTTCTCGGCTTGGCGTGACACCCCCACTCATTTGCACGTATCCTGCTTGTCGGTCCGACGTGCCCCACCAGTGCTTTGTTGCTGTCTGATTTCGTCAGCCGTCAACACGGCACTGGATGGTTTGAAATGATGACTGGTTTCCTCAGCCGTCACCGATTTCCTGACTAGATTGTTTTGGTGAGTTTGCCTCCTAATAAGCGCCCGACACCAACTGATTTGTTACAGGATAAAGGATGGCACATTGGTCAATTGGCAACTACTACACTGCCAATAGGCAAGAGTTTGCAAACATTTTTGAGGCATCTCTGATATATATGTTTTACGTCTAAGAAACACATTTTTCCACGATTAATGCGATTGTTATTTGCTCGATTTTCCACAGAAAACACTTCAAACCCCTGTACTTGCCACGGTCATAGTCAATGAGACTGAAACGTACGCTTGATTCCCATATTTTTGAACACTGAACTAACTGACCATTTTTCTCCACTATACTCCATAACGGAACCATCACTGATCAAGCTACTGATCGATTCATGTCGTGATAGCTTTATTTCAAATACGGTCCACTATGACAGTTCACCTACCTCGTATTTTATCATTCTTCAGTGTCTACTCAGTTGTCGCTCTCCACACGTCCACTAATATTCAGTTCATGCATTTTCTCATGGACTATAGTAGCCAGAAATGAGTCTTCTAAAGGTAACCTGTTCGTGACCAATGGACGAGTTCGCCTCACTAGTTGAAGTGAATTTACGTCGCTAATTTTATTATAGACGCTATAGATGTAAGTGGAATTTAACTCGCTGTGCTCGAATTTTCCATCGGAGTGAGTGCGGCAGCCATGATGTAACGGCGTTCATCTACTAAACAGGCTGTCATTAGTTCGAATTTGGCCTTGAAAGCTGGTACTGTTTAGTATTGAATTGTCTAGCAATACCCATCTCATATGTGGCAGTGTATTTCCTTTAGCAGCGATCAGATTGTGATGTCAGAGCGTAACACTTCAACTACACTTTGACCGAACTTATCATGTTAGCCGTTTGATATTCTCTCATACCAAAAACAGAATGGCTAGATTTTAGCAGAGTTCCTACCTGTCAATCTAATTCGTATCCCAAAGACGTGTAAATTATAGTAGTTGGACAATGATGTGACCTCAGTTGCAATCTGCCAATCTAATGAAGCACATAAGCCTATAGCATCACATGTTTACTCACAAGTTCATATAATCAATCCATCGAAGACTACGTTAATCAATAACTCAATACAACAGTGAACATTCATATTGATTGAGCGAAACTTCAGGAGGATGGTCTGTTTATTTCAATTAACGCCCCCGATTGTGTGCCAATGGTAAGGGACGGTTAAGTTTATTGACTTTCTTGCTATCGTGTAATCGATCGAATCATTCTATTAACTTCGTGATGTTTGGATTCAGTGATCACTGAACATTACTCGGAGCACAGCCATTTCCATAAGGCCTATTCCTCTGCGAAATGCAGCTGAAAGTTGCCTGAAAACTATATTTTTGGTTCTTCTAAGCTATATCAAGCCAGCAACATACTTTGGTTATCTTAAGAGGCAGATTTTCTCTTTTGTCTACTTAAGTATTCAGTAGATGAAGGACAGTTGGCGTAACAAATATAAGTTATGTATTAACAGTGAACAAAACGAAACTAACACAATCTACCAATCGGCCACAACTAGTTTCAAAAAGCCCACTTTCAAGCCGACACTACATGATCGATCGCAATCTATTTTGAACTCATCAACAAGAGGAGGTACGCTAAATGGAGATACAATCGACAATCTTTGGCAATTTTTACGCTCAGTGCAGGTTGTGTGAGGTAATGTAAACAACATTTCGAAGACTTGTAACTTGGTGATCCGAATTGGACTGAGTCCATCTAAAATAACAGGGTACAAACATGCCACATAACATCTACTGGTTCATCTGTGTATTTAACTCAAGAATGGGACTAGCATGATGTGGAAGGTGATAATGGATCAACGGAATAGGAGTAGGACCGGATAAGTTTAAGCAACTGCTCACACTGGATTTCGCTGGAGAAGTTAAGATATATTTGGAAAGCTCCGATTTGAGGATTTGCATAATATTGGATGGAATTTTAGTCAGTAGGGTTTAGCATATTGTTAAATGACAGGAAATAATGAAATAAACGAAATGTTTATTGGAACTTCTAGCACAACGTGACTGGTATCTTCAGGTTTTACCAAACTGAACTAAACCTTTGACATAGAAATTGAGAAAACAGCTCATGGATAGCGATCCCGCTGAGTGCAGGGGGTCATGCATACACCGTAAGTGTTAAGACAGTGGTGTGGGCTGGAAACAGAGAGATAACATTCCGAATTTTACGGAGCGATACTTTATGTAATGCAACCGGGTCCAAGTGTCACGCGGTTGTGTTGTAGATTATTATGCCCATTAAAGAGGTAGAAGGTTCGTTACAGTTCGTGAGTAAAAACAATCTATCGATGCAGTTGGCTGTGTTAAGGAACAGGCTGTCAAACATCGACCAATGTGGTATTTCCGGCAAGCTCTTCAATAAAAAGGGCGAAGAAAACAGAGTAGAGCGTTTGGTGATTGATATCACCACATCTGCACATTTCACCAAAAATATGCTATCATGATTCTGTATCAAGGTTAATTACGGTGAGAACAAGAACCCAGAAAGGGACGTATCCGGGATACGTGGATATGTGAGCTGACCAGAAAATTGTGTGAACTAACCACGACCTGTAAATTAATCGTATAAATAATGAATGCAAGGGTTGTGAACATGAGGCAGCCTCTTCATGTTAACGGTGCCAAATGAATTGGTATCCTAAATTTTCGCTCAGGCTTTGATCGAGTGAAATGGAAAGTATCCAGGACGGAAGTTGAGTACCGATACCATAATTGGTTAGACTCCATGATGTTTGATGAACCTACCTTTAACGGTCAGTTATTACTCTATAAACTTTCAATGCTACAAACGTGTATGTGATCGGGTGAATTTTGTCCGTCTTCTCTAGCTTGGTACATGTCATCTCCCGACATTGCGATTTCGGGTGCGTTCGAAGCGTTGAGGAATTAACACAACAGATGGTTGACGTAAGCCTTAACCTCACTCCTTACCACCCAACCACTGTTAACCATTAAGCTTGTTTGTTTAGTTAAATGCCTTTGATAGAGCCTTCATACTAGCTTTCATTCGGCTGGGAAAGAGGAAGGGAGGAAACAATTCACAGATTCCAGCCGGTAACCTTTGTGCTAAGAGCGAAGTCTGTCAACCAAACAGTCAACCGTTTAGTGAACATCATTGTGCTTATGTCACCTTTACAACATTCGAATGGGTAAAACGGATAGCTTGGCTTAGATGGCCTAGACTGTAACAAGGCCGAGGAACACTGATGAGCAATAAGCGGAGTAAAACTCAAGAAAGCTTCTTCCTTTTAGTATGGGTCCACCAATGATCAATCCATAAAATATTCCACCGTATAAGGTTGGAATTTAAAATCGAAATCCTCGATTAACAACCACTGAGGTAAAACCCACTTCGCCTGATGCGATTTCAGAACTAAGTTCTCTGATAATCGAAAAATAGTTAACAAGACCCTAACCCTATCCTTTCAAGACGATCAGACAACCGGAATATCACTCACAAGTGGACGTGGCCGGACGTTTCAACATGATAAGTTGGCCTTATGTGAGGTCAGTGACGCGGTGGTTAGTATGGCTATCTCATGGGAACTTGACCTGAGTTCGATTTTCGGTTATGATCGACTGACAGGTTGTAACAACATCGTAATTCAACGTTGGTGCTTCGCTTCAGAACAAGCTTATTCGGAAATCTACCGGATTTTGAAATATGAACTGTTTTCAGTCGGTCGAATGTTTGAAACTCATCCACGTTTCGGTGATCACCGTCAGCAAATTTCAATGGAGGAGTTACATAAACCAATGAATGTTGATATTAATAGCGGATTTGGATGCCCGAATTGATCGGTTAGATAATGGTTTATCGTCGAATTTGACTTCTAGGCTGCGTAACGTTTTCTAGAAAAACTAGTTTTCTGTCAAGACATAGCATTGTCGTCAATCGGAACGTTCCTACTTGGAAGGTATTAGCATGTGCTTTGGACCAAGCTTGTCAGCTGACTCGCTTACTAATCCATTTCCCAAAACAAAACCTTGCACCAAACTACAGTCAGAAATGGTGAAAACTTTACTTCAGCGAGTGGTCCATCTCTACTACGTGATATTCAGTGACATACTGCCAGTGGAGTGTCGCATAGTTCAATATTCGAAAGGACCGCCTGGCTTGATGTCGCTGGGGTTCTTGTAAACAAGCTTGTGAACCGGTAACTTGTTTCGGGAACAGGCATGTATAGTGGCTGGATAAGTAGCCTACTACACACCATCTGTCATTTTAACTATAAACACCGTTTATTCTACTGGCTGACCATCGATCACTTTTGCCGAGATCGTCCTATCAAGGCCATCTGTTCACACGCAACCGAACAGATACACATTTATAGCGCTTTTTCAAATTAATGTAGCACATTTTAGGGCTAATAAGGATATTTGCGCATGTGGTCTTTGATTTGATCTGCGGAGAAAAGCGTGTTGAATGTTTTTGTTTAACCTGAAAGATAGGTAAACGAATGTATAGGTGATAGGACTGTGAAGCTAGCGATCGATATATAGACAGGTCTACACCGACACAAATTGTGGGTTTAGTGATGGGTTAAGAAAACAAACAGTCAAATAGCAACGGTGGCTTACTGACACGTTTTTGTGGGGTTTTGAAACTCTCAACTAAGTCACTCATGACTAGACAGATGCACGATAAGGTGTAATATATGTATATCCCGATCGAACGAGTGCTCTACCAACACAATGACCGGTCTGTTTGTTACTCCGGTTTCATAGGAGAACCAGTTCAACATTTAATCTTACTCACTGGACGAATGTTTATCAGTGGATGACCGTGGTTGGGGTAGATTTTGTGGACGGTGACTAGGTCTCCACATCGAATTGGTATTGGCAGCATCCCTGTATAGGGAATTTTCCGTGTCCCTTAGAAATTTTTAAGAAGTGCTATGTCTTTCCCAAAAACGGGTGACAAGTTTAAATAGTTTTCTTCAATAAAAGGCGGACAAGGAAACTGAACGTGATGAAGATGGCTTCATGGATAAAGGCTCAACAAATTCTTCGTAAGACAGTGATAATCGATTATGAGCCTCTGGCGACAGCAGTAGAAAGTGGTATCACCCAGATAATAAGCAGCCCAGTTTTGAAGATGAACTTGTTTGATTGGAGACAGGTCCACAGGGTAAGTACACAGTTTTTTGCATATTTGTGACCTGTATGTGCATGAATACGCATGCGAATATGTTTGTGCAGTGAAGCCTGAAATTTTGTGCTACCTTGGCGTGGTGGTCAGGCTTGCGTGTTGTTTTGAGCCGGAGGACTGCGCTGAGTGGGACTTCGGTTCTTGCAGGTTCAACATTGTCAAATTGGCTGAAGGGGACCAGCCAGAAAAATAGCCGGTGCGTGCGTTTGTTCTGCGCGATGGCTGTGTGTTGTGGCCTCGTTGGGCGTGATGCTTGTTTTTGCCTGGACTGACTGTATGTGTGTCTGCTTGGATCGGGTGTACAGTGACACTGTTCCTGTGTTGTGTTGTGTGATGTTCGAACTTTGGATTGGACATCAACACAGGTAAGACGTTTCCGTTCTTTCAAGCTACTCCTGGTGAAGGTGCTGCTTGTACACCCCCACCCC
>QNGE01001509.1:67429-90491 GCA_008508345.1 Paragonimus westermani | reverse complement strand
ACTGGCACACCTCCCGGTCTTATTCCTTCGGGTTTACACTGGATAGGTGGTGTGTTGGTGGAACTGCAATTGGTGCAGCGCAAGCCAATTGCAGTGATGGCTAAGCGTAGGCGTCTTTTGGCTTCGGTCACTGTGACAGGCTAATCCGAATCGGATGCCGCCAACCGTGCCGTGATGATTTCCGCTCAACATTGTGTGGTAAACGAATTCATTGGGAATCGGTGAGTGGATTCGCACAATGTACATACGTTGTCGTGCACACCCGTCGACTGACGGTAGCTTATTGAAGACTAGTGAACAACGATCAGTCTACATGAAGTTGTTGGACATGGGGTAATAATGGTGGACAAAACATGGTTTCACAGTTCTGTCGAGGAACGTCATACAATCGTAAACAAACGATGATGCGTTTCCTCTCTCGTGTTGAACTTCGACAGTTTAGCGACAAATATTCCCAACTGGGCGACAGGTGAATCACAAGATATCGTTCTCTCTTAAACTTAGCATTATCCCTCTGTCACACAAACACCGAATGTGCAGCACAAAGCCATGAGATCATCTGTTCAGATGTATTGTTTACACCTATTTGTCAAAATGTGGTTCACTTAATTTCAGTCCAATATACCGAAAGATTTGTACGCATTGTCGAATTCAAGAGTATCAGTTAATTATGGTATGGTAAAAATGATCAAGCCAAGTTCGAATTGTCAGTCAGAAGAGTTAACACAACGACAGTGTGGCATCAGCTCCACTGGAGGGATAGAAAAAAGTCAACTAAACAATCAATCACAGTTTTCAACCATCTTCACATTCAGCACATCTTGAGAACAGGCAGGTTGTTTAGTGGCTAAGTTTCATATCAGCTTTCCGTTATCTGATTTATTCATGTCCGACGTGCTCTTGACTTTTGGTCGTTCTTACTTTTAATTACTTGTACGCAGGAACACTAACTAGCGAATTGAGTTTTGCTGAGGTAGGTGCCCAAATTGCATTTCAGTTTCAGTAGTTACCCAATGTGATATTATACATACAAGTTTACTCATTCGGCGAAAGTCGTTTAAGTAAAAGTGGGCATTACAAGTTATAGATTATAATATGTTCCTATGGTCGTGTGCTTTTTCGAAAATAGTGTAGACGTGGGCTATAGAAAAAAAAACATACGTTCAAGCACTCCCAGCACGTGTTTTGGATGATCTGTTGAACTGTTGGTCAGGCGTATTAGTGGAGGAAGCGTCAGTCAAATCCATCAAAAGTTCGGATCATTGTATGAAGACCTCGTTTACTTAGTGCTTTCAGTTTTATGCCGAGTACAGAGTTCTTTTGAAAACGTAAGGGTTATTGAAACGCACTGCACATTCATTGTGTCTGTTTGCAACAACGTATTTTTGTGTGCCTTTCGGTCAAAACGAGCCCAACACCTAATGTGATCGTACGACTGGCCAAATTATTTTACCACGCAAACTGCGCGGACTCAGATATTCGTGCAAGCAGTGGACATTTTTTTGAATTTCAAAAGCAACATGGGGATAATCCCCGAACTTTCAGTAACGGAGCAGCATGCGTTTCAAGCGAAATTGTTTGTCACGGAGTTATATCAGTTACAATCGCGACGCAGCACACCTATCTTTTGAATGTTTCCAGCAAAAGTTTGGTTATTAAAAACCAAAGCTATATTGGACTCAGAAAGCGGAAGAAACGATGGTGGACTGTTGAACAATAGCTCCACAGACGAATAGCTGATGTTGTTTACTATCGAAAAATTAGGCACCCAAGCTACTTCGACAGTATCAGACGTAAAACTTGATATAATAATGTAGTCAATGAAGATTGTTGGATGACGTGTCAAATATTTCCTAGGTAGTTTGATAAACTGAATAACGAAGCGATGATTGAAAAACACCGCATACTTCTTCAGTTCGTTAGTCTGTCCGCAATTGTCGAGTTGTGAACAACTGTAATCAACACGAATGGTGCACCATGTTTCCAAAACCACTGACGCTACAAACGTATGCTGGTAGTTAGATTTGATGTTAAGCTTTCGTCGGCAGATGATTAGAAGGCATACACAGAAAATAAATAGGTACAGAGTTTTCTAAGTACTTATGAAGAAAAACCACATGTTCTCATCATTTGCCTAAAGTTATTCTTCTTCCAAATCTATTAACAGAACGAAGATGAGTCGTTTTTCCATGCCATGAATAACTTCAGAAGTGAATGTCTGTCTAAACCGGATGCCCCCAAGTTCCGCTGACGTTGGTTACTCCAAGTTTTGAACCACTATCGTGTGATGACAACCTACATAGACAAATCGGATGTTCCGCACACCCTGTTGTTCATCTCCGATGACCCTAAAGCTCTACAGGAGTGGAAATGTGCAACTGAGCACACTCTTCTGAAACTTGTACACCTACAATACTTGAGAACATAACTAGTTGATACTGACAAGTTTAACAACAAACAACATCAAAGTATAGTTTGGATAACGAAAGCAAAGCAACTAAGCTCTACTCACCGTGCCATGAGACGTAGAACTTTCCTCGTTTTGTCTTTGTCTGTTCGTTCAATCTATTCACAAACCCCTCCCATGTCAACTCACGAACCGAACTACGAAAAGGCCACTCATACATAACGAATTTCTCAGCCCGATTCACAGACGGAAACGCAATACGCAGCACGAACATCGGTGGAAGAGGCTGAACGATTAGGAGCGTGTCTTAGTGCTATGCAGCTGCTCGCAGTGAACAACACACTCACTTACGGTCAGCCAACTTTAGGTACCGCATCGACTTAGCCAATCAACTGATCCGTATGTGTCACCCACGCACGGTCGATTGAAAGATCCACGCATCGATCATTTTTCGTGTATTCAAGCAGAGCATACAATGTGTTGATTTCTCGTCTCTTCATCTTTAAAAAGCAACTCATGTATGCTCTTCAAACGAAAAGGCTTGGTTCTCACGTGACATGTGTGCGAAATGTAAAGCGATGCGGAAAAGTTCAAACCAAAAAAATTGTCGCAACCGATGAGCAGCGTGCTAGTTCCTTTCTGGAGAGTGGCTAGACCACTGAAACAAAGTGACCATATGTAGTGAGAAAAGCAAGGATAAAGCAACCCGTATATTTGCAATTGCCTGAGTGACTGTCAGCTAAGAAAATGGTTTTTCACATCAACACTTGGAAGGATGTATCATAAGGTTTCCTATGCTTTTGCTAAGAAGTGCTCGCAGTGATGGACACCAGAGTGGAGTACAAATGTTTTTGATCTTAATGGCTCTCATCAACACCATTCAAACACCAGAAGCGAACCTACGATCAATCGGTGAGGATAAGTCATCTCAGAATGGTAGTCTGAAAGCTTATCCACCAGATAATTCTGGTACACAGTTGCTGGTTATGTATTCGATTCTTCGACATACACTGATCCAATATAGTCAGAACAATTGTTCAACACTTCGCTGGTGAAAACAGGGACCAGTTTTTGTACACACACACCCGTCAACGCATTCTTAGGTTATGAACGATGCTCTCCAGCCTGCAGGCCAAATACAAAACGGTTGGTCGATTTCAGCCCATAGGAAAAACAAATGTATCAGCTATTACCGAAGCACCATCAACTTGACAGTGTTCAGGGTTCTCGGGCAGTCTCAAGCATTCACTAAAAGTTACGGAGGATGAAAAACTAACCGGTTTTCACATTTTTGTGAACTTTCTCCCAATATGAAAGACAGCATTTGCAAACATCTCTTTTGTTCGAAAAATTCGCTCCTGTTTCTGCGTATCATTCTCATAGAAATATCACATACGTTCTCTGTCTTCGTCTGGAACAGCAGAAACGCACGTCATTCCAAACACTTAACATTGGGTTATAAAAAATACATGAATCGGAGAAATGGTGTTATGGTGGAGAGGAAATATCTCATTGAAGGATAAGCTATCATTACGCATCCGAACAAAGCTACAACGTGAGCAAAGCAAATATGTCATAAGCTGATTACAACCAGTGGTTAGTTTGATTCCCCCAGAGACGCATATCAGTGAATAGGAGTGAAACGAAACGGGTGACTGTTTTATGATAATTCACTGTCAGCCATCAGTTGATACTTTTCCGCATTTGAGTATCCTCTTTCAGTGTCATTCGAAATGTACACCGAGACGTGCACCGCTGACCTCGGGTCGCCTAAAAACTGGAGAACTGATGTGTTCTTTGGTCACCTGAATGTAAGACATGGTTCCCCCGGTTCGAAAACAAGACACCCGGGGAAAACAGTCTGGCGTGTAAACACGATGTAACTACAGTGATGAGCAGTGCAATCAGTTATGCATGTTTTGCGAACTTTGGTATTTACACGAATGAGCATTTTGACCTAAAATAACCGAAAAAGCAGCATACGGAGATTTACTTGTTTAGCCCAAAAATATGGAAAATTAATCATAGTGCAGTCACCTAAAGCGTCAGTCTGTTAGTAACTGCTTTTTTGGGTGTGAACACCAGCGGCCAGACAACACTGTTTTGTGATTGCGTTGTGTCTATGGTTGGTCTGGAGATAATTCGCCTGCAAACATGAAATGATGGACTGAGAATAGTATGAAGAGTCAGTGGGAAGTATTTACTCTGCAGAACAGACGATCAACCTACTCTACAGTAACTTGATTTAAACGAATACTGAGTGAAAATCATGCCCTGTACAGGTCTGTTGCTAAGATGTCTCATCTAAATGACCTCTACAGTTATGATGAAAGTGAACTTTTGCTGATACAAGTGAACCCTGTAAGAATGTCTAGTCCACACCACTCCAAATGACATAATCGCCGTACGTAGCTGAATTGAGGGCTTTGTGAACAATCTATGTAACGAGTACAAGATATCAGGAAGCATTTTCATCATGAAACACTCTAGTGTTGACATCGCTGACTAGCGGTTACAATTGTTGTCAATAGACTGTTGCTAACTTTGTTTCACTTGGATGGAGTGGAGTTGCAGCTTGTAACTTTGACCTGATAGACAGATTGAACACCTTTTAGAGCAGTCCAAGTGGTCAAAAACTGAAGTGGCCTTAGAGAGTAATTTGTTAGAACGTAGTAAGATCACTCATTTCACTAGCTCTTTCAAAACTGTTGTGAAATACAGTTGTTCGAACTAGTCACAACTTTTTCATATTAAAAACTAAGATGGTGCCCCTTAGCTGCTACATCACAATCACTAGAATACCGTTATTAGACCGGTCTGTGATTAGAGCTCACAATTGAACTGCCCTCGTTCGCACGACTGACCTTGTGGAAACACGGGCACTTATGGGTAGAACCGCATCGCCGTATCGGGAATATAGGTCATGTATAGTTGTATAGTATCGTGCTGTATCGTAGCGGGAAGTGTAAATGTATGGTAGAAACTGTGGTAATCTGCAACTAAACATGACAGTACGGCATGACGGCAAACTACCATGTCAACATGCCAAAGTAAGCAGGCTAAATTTAGCCTGTCAGTCTGTCTTTAAAAATACTGTGTGGTGAAAAGTTCGCGTGATCCAGTCCAATCAGACGGAGGCAAGCAAAAGTGTACGGGCACGACATCGCACCAGGCGAACGTGCCCGCCTCACAGACAGGCACATACTGTGTGTACGCGTTTAACAGGGCACATCTGCCCTTGCGCTATAAGGCAGGCCGGACCGGTCACTTGGGTGGGCGGAAGATTGGGGTGGAACAGCGTGTAGGCTACATCCGCTTTTCCCCCTTCTGCTGTCTTCGGCGGGTTGAGATGAACGACCTGTTTGACCAATGAGAACAGCGAGTAGTCTCATTGGCTGTTCGTGAGTCATAACAACGGGTGCACTGAGCTACAGCCAATCAGCCTGCTACTTTTCACGGGATGTCCGCCGGTGCAGGCTCGTTTGGTGAATTTCGGTCGGTTTTTGGAACTCTCCAGGCCCCAAGATCGCTTGATTCTTTAGAAGGTATTGCCGAAGAAATGGAACGTTTCCAAAGACAAACCGGAGCGTCTGACAGTATTTAACCAACACAATCAAACTGCAAATTGTGCGTTCACAAAGGGCAAAGTATATATATATACATTCTCTGGAGTAACATTTCGTACATTCTGATCACACATGGACATGTAACTAATTTTAAACATTAAGATAAAGTGGAATCTGCATTGGGTGGAAGTTTGTCAAAGCCGATACTGTACAAGCGCCATATAGACGATATCCTGGCTATTTTTGATAATTTAAGTGATTTGGACGCATTATTTTCGGAGTTGAATCAAGCACATCCCAACCTCAAGCTAACTATAGACAACGAAATAAACAACTGCCTTCCATTCTTGGACATTCTAGTTACCCGAAGATCAGATGGTACGATAGGAAGATCCATCTATAGAAAGCCTACCTGGACAGGACAGCATATACATTTTGAAAGCTTCTGTCCAGTGCAATATAAGAGAAGCCTTGTTCGAACGCTTTTTCACAGAGCACAGAGGCTATGCACAGATGATAATCTACCACAAGAATTAAGCACACTTAGAGATACGTTGTTGGCTAACGGGTACCCTTTGCAATTTATCAAGAAATATAGCAGTGTCATTACCCCCAGGATACAAGAAACAACGGTACCAAAGAAGACGGTATACTTAGAACTCCCGTTTTTAGGGGACGGCTGGTCAACAATGACAAAAAACGTTTAACAGCTGCTGTATCCAGATCTTATAACACTGTAAAACTATGTATAATACAACGAACCAAGGCCTTACCAGTCTCTTCGGCTACGAACAAACAGCCTACGTCTGTCACATCCCACTGTCTATACAAATATCCATGTAGTTGCAGTATGAGCTACATAGGGAGGACAAATCGTCAGCTGGCTTCTCGTATCAAAGAGCATGTTCCCAAGTGGCTGGAAACACAACTAGAAACACCAGGCGCTTGCATCGAGGCCGACGGATGGCATCCGACATCATCAATAGCGAGACACCTAATCCAAACAGGACACAGAGTCAAGGTTTGTGACGCATTCTCCGTGATTTTTCGAAGTCACCGGAAACGTATCCTTCAGTTTGCTGAGGCTTTGGCTATCAGACGTTATAATCCCCCTGTGTGTTCAGAAACAGTTTGTGTTAACGCTGCGTCTGCCTTGGTAGTCAGCATTCCCATTCGTTTAATCTTCATTTCCGTGTCTGTTTGTCTAATCCCTTGAGCCATTATTTCCGCCCTACGGTACATTATCTTAATGTTTAAAATTAGTTACATGTCCATGTGTGATCAGAATGTACGAAATGTTACTCCGGAGAACATCACATGATTTACGTCTTCTCATTGCTTTATTCAAGTTCATAAAGGGAACAAATTGATTCATATATATATATATATATAAATTAATAAAAAAAGAGGGTAGACACTGAGTGGTGAGCGATTTATTGTGAAGTTTCAAATCCACACTAGGATCCGTTATCAAACACTATGACCAGGACCTTCAGAGAAATTATGATTTCTTGGGTCGTTACGTTAGTACCATGCGGATCGATGATAGAGCAGTGAGGTAGACTCATGCGAGCTCAGTGAAAAGTTGAACAATAGTCCATCACGGGCAATGTTTTGCTCTCAAAGTCAGTGAATCGCAGTGATTGCTGCCATGGAGTTTGGTGAACAAGGTGCTTCTCACATGATGTATTGATGTTCACCTTTCCAATGGGCTCCCGTCACGATGTTCACTTGGTATTTACCGAATAGTACACACGATACGTGGTACATCTTCGTGGAGGTTGCCTGCTCATAAAACTGTGACCTACACATCCAGTCCGAGTAAAAGGTGTGTGAGCCTCATTGGTTGACTGAGCAGTAGCTTAGGTACTTCGGGTTTTCTGTGGAACTGGTCAGGACAATAAGATAGAGGACAGTGACAATAAACGTCAGTTTAGTTTCACTGAACCATTTTATTAAAGGGCATGAGAAGACAAAAAATTACCTTTAGCCCACGACGTTCAACAGGAATGAATATTTATACGGATTAGCTTGTCGGTGGTTGATAACATCTATACCCCAAATCCAATGATAATCAGATTGGCTCAGTAGGAACCAGATAACTTGACGAACTGGAATGTGACAGCGCGGCGTCCATCCATTCCCTGTGGTATGCACCGAAACTGGATACCTACTAGTTATTGTTAGATCCAACCTTGTGTTGGGAATCCAAACTCACGGTGAGATGCTTTGGTCTTAATTCCAGCTCATCCTCTTTTAAAAGTCTTTTGTTAAACTTTCTGATCCACTGAACCTGTCAGTCTTTCCGATCCAGGTGCATCTGCCTCATTATGTCCGTAACGGCAACCACGCAGTGTACAATCTTGTTCTCATGTGACACCTCTCTCCAATGTGCTTACTGTGGCTTCTTATCAAGATCAGTTAATGTGGTAACTCCGTTTGCTTGATCTGGAATAATCTTGTTTCCATACCCGAGACGGACATTTAGCTATTTTCGCGCGGGCCTGTTTGACTTCGTACGTATACTTTTTTTGTGTACACTAACTTATTAGTAGATCTACGACTTCAGTCTACTTAGTGCTGGCTTTGTACATGTTCGGGTTGCCAAAGTAACTTCGCTAGCAAGTCTCGACTTCTTGCCTTCCTGATTAGTAGCGATGCGAGGCGGATACAACACAACACATCTATGGTCATACTTTCATATAATCAGGCACCAGTTAGTTCCAACTAGTCATCCCTCTGACCGGCTTGAGTAGGGTAGATCGAAACATGTGATTCAATGCAATGAATGCAGACGTGTGGACATGAACACCGATGGACGAGTCTTGATTACATAACCAACTGTATTGCTACCTTGAAACAACGTGTTGTCAGTAAGCACGTTAAATTCAGAGAATCTCTTAGGGTTTGAAACGCTCACCATAGTTTTCAGAGTTTTTGGGAAAGTTTCTGCAGCGCCATTTTAGAAAGGATAGCGAAACACCGTTTGTAAATGGTGATACTCGATGTCGATCACTAAGACCTGTGGGCTACTCGCCCATGTGAAAAAGTCCACTTCACTTACCGGCGTGGAAATCTTGGAGATGCATCTTGCGACGAAATTCTACAGTCATTGCTTATTTGAACAATATCCTGTTGAGTAACAAGATGATAGCAGTGAATTGTTGTAGTGCTCGAGTTGTGAACCGAATTTCGTTAGAGCAGACTTCATGGGACATTATATATATATATATATACAAAGAAAAGAAAATAGCCGTCAGAAAGTTCGTGGTCAGTCCAGTTTGCGATGGCAACGTTAGGTTGAAGCATTATCCCAAAGTTAGCTGGTCAGCTAGGCATCACATACCCCAATAACCGGTCATAACAACCAACGACGGGATCTTTTGTGTTTTGCAATAAAAAAACCCACAATGACGAGAAAAGTGCTAGCGATTATTTTATAGCAACAACAGACTCAATTCGAGAAGACACAAATGAAGGTGCTCGAGTCCTAAACGCAGAAGATATCTGTGTGGGATCCAGTTTCCTGCGCTGTTTTGTAGACACAATCGCCGACGAAGTCTGTTAGGATCTCAATTTAAGGGTTCCGTTTTTAACAATCCTCTGGGGTTTATTCGGATATCAGGAATGGGAAACATGTGGATGCATTCGAGGTGGAGGTGGCCGCTGTCAGCGATGCCTAGCGCATCTTGCTACGGTGTCGCCACCTGGGCACTTTGGAGCCTGAGCGTTGTGCCAACTTTGCTCTACCAGAGAACCCTCTTGGTGTCTCTTTCATTGACAACATCTGGCGTCTCTGCTAAATCTTTAGAGAACAATCATCCTTGTTCAACATCCCGTACCAGTGCTTTTAGCTGACAGAGTCACGCCCAATATTCTGTCACCCATGCCGTACACTTCACTGGAGAGTGTGAGTGCTTCAACCTGTCCTCCATGATGCTCACTATTGTTTGTGGTTCCCAGTCACTGACAGCTGTTGACTTTTGTACTCTCGTCTTGAACAAGGTGGAACAGAATTTTGAGTTATCATTCTACCAGATCCACCATGAACATCGTTTGTTAGCAGGCATATGAACTTTGCATGATTGGCTAATTTCCCCATATCTGTTCCAGAGTGGACCGAAGGAAGTAGTTACAGCTCACTACTGTAGGGTTGTAGAGGAAAGGCATTCAGGCAAGGAAAGGTCAGCTGCAATGTTCCAAAGCAGTTATTATGCAGGGATAGGTGATGGATGGAAGGATTCAAATCCACAAATGTGATATTCTCTGTTCCAGGGTTTGCGTTCAGTTGTTATCCGGGTTATTCTTAACACGCATTCATGAACGTACACAAAGCGACATATTAGTGTACCCACACAGACTTTAAGAGCCGTAACTGAAGGCACACTGCCTAGAAAATTATCTGGCTAGAATCATTCCTCTTTCGATTTCTATGTAGCAAGCGAAGATATGTTAAACTACACTTCACTGATGGTTGACAACAGTCTTTGTACTGAGATGGACTTTCCAGCAATCCTCTTTTGAAAAGATGGACCAGATTTGATTTTCGCTCTTGTCACAGTTTGTCATTAGTGTGCAATTGGGATACGAACTTCTAGCACGTTCTCACTAGACAAGTGGTTTGGCCACTGCGTCACGGAGTCCACATTAGGCTGACCCAGGTTTTCGTTTGCAAACTCTTAATCACTTCTGATCAAGGCCAAATATGAGTTATTTTAAGTTTGGGTTAGCCAAATCCCTGACTACGCATTAGCAATAGGGTCAGTTTGCATAACCGTATGCAACCATGCAAATTCAGATGTGCACTCCCGGCTTCTGCCTGATTTGGGGGTGACAACCACAAAGAGATGTGTCGGATTTGGTTTATCACTCTAGCAACGTTACATCACCTGGTAACGTCGTCTAACTGGAACCTCGTTCTAAATCATGTCCACTGTGCTTTTTATAACAGTAGTCTGTGCACAAGGTGTAGTGAGGATTAGCGATCACACCATATTACTAGCACCACTGGTACTCAATAGTGAGGAAGGAGCATGGATTTTGACAATCAGGTAGCTGCGGGAAAAAATATATAAAGCATTGAAGTACAGCATGACACGAAATGGTTTTTGGTACATGAAGGAAATTGGCTTTGCCGCCCGTGGCAACCGTGACCTTCTGGGATCAGTGTCGTACGCGAATGAGCGGATTTGTTTGCAGTCATGTTTGAAGTACATAATCCATGTATTGGTTTTCTGAACAGGCAACCCTTGCACTGTCCGCGTTCTCGGATCACATCAAAGGACTGCCGTAAGAGGTAACTCTCTGACCAGGGTTTTCAGTTTTTCTGTCAAATTTTAATTTTGCGTCGACTCGAATCGTTGTTTTTCCCCGTTACCTTACCATTCCAATGAATTCCCATCTAACAGTTTATCTATTTAGTCAAGATTTCCACTTTTTCAATTCTCGGGTATCTTGGGATGAACTTTTAAGAAAAGACATCCTTCTACGGCAAGGGAGTAAGCAGTTGATCTCTTGGAAGTATTAGTCGAAAAAGCACTCTTTTGTAGGTTGTTCATTTATAAAATTGCTTATTCGTGACTACCACAGAGACTGACCAGCCGTAAGAATTCCACGTCACACAGGTCAGATCGTCTCGGTTGATTAGGACTTTTGAGTCAGACTAAAGTTCACGTCGAGATATGGCTTAGTAGTTCTAAGGGTTCAAGAACAGTTAATACACCAACTGAGTAGTGATATCACTTACATTGGGGACAGTACCCCATGGCGTTTTCGTTACAATCCTCAGTGTTATCCAAAAATAATTTAAATTCCTTGCTGTCCTCGATAGTTCTTTCTATCCGTCCTCTTGTCTCCTTGCTCTGAGTTGGTCTGACATTAATAATAACCAATTCGAAACCGGTGAGGCCACTGTCAGTACTGTGTATTGCTTGTATTCTGTTTACTGAGGCAGAAATGAGATCGTCATTTGAGCATCTTGTGCGTCATCTTTAACTGATAACAAATTGGTAAGTGTTATTTCAATAACCATGTGGGATCTGTAAGCTACCTACAAAATACGGTTAGACTGATTACCAGATCATGATTTGATACGAAATACTAACACCCAAATTCCCCAGCCATCGTCAGTCGGGCTCATAAAGAACAGCGATATGCGATCACCATCATATGGTCCGCGCGCCCATCTCTCTTGTCAGTCTGTTTAGATGGGCATAAATGGATAGGTCCTTACCACGCTTTGTAAACCATTGCTTCTTGTACTGTGTTGTGTCTTCGGAGTTACCATCTGCAAGTTCAACCTGATGTGCTACTTATCAAGCTCCGCCCATATCATGGCCCACCAGACCACATAACTTGTCGATCATCCAGTTTTTTAGATTTAATCAAAAAAATAACGGAATTTTTGTGATTCTTTATTAGCGCACTCATCGGGCTAATAAATTTGACTTAACGTTCGTAAAACAGTACCTGTGGAGTGTACACTTCGACGGACTATGAAAATCAGGTTTGCCTGGGCTTCGTCTTCGACAAAAGTGAAAGTCTTTTGATTGAGTCTATGGTCAAACTGTGATGTGATTGCTTACTAAAGACACTGTATCTGGTTAACCGTTTGCCACAGAGTTTCACTGACGTGAGTAAATATATATAGAAAAGACGTGCGGTATTTACAGCGTAACCTGTTCCTATTGTAGCAGCCATATTTCGCACAGTGTGGCCGGAACATGTTTCGTAACAGTGTTCTGGAAAACGATCCATACATGCGCTGTTTATGAGGCAAGCATGATTCTTCAGAGATCGTCCAGCAGTGTTATGTACAGGTTGTTACGTGAAAATACGCACGGATATAATGTCCATAATGAGTGGTCGTCGTAATTTCCCGTATTCTTTAATGCATTTGTGTAAAATAACTGCCAGTTTTTGTATCCTTCAACGACTTAGTCGGCTCTACAAGGTTCACTGGCTTCTGTTAGGTTCTTCTCCCTGTCAGTTGCCCTCATCGCATCACCAGTTAGCTGCTTATGCTGACTACTAACCTTGTGACAACCTCCGTTTTCCTATCCACCCACCCACCTGTTGACTTTACTAAGTCTAACCAAACAGATGAGTTAAAACTCCTGATCAGCACAAAGTCCTGTTACTTTAGGTAGTCACGTTTGTGAACGGCAAAGAGCTGACCTAATTATGCTTTATCTTCAGGTCAACTAGAGTCCATCTGCCTTATATGCGCTCGGAATGAGGATAAGACTATATTAATGAACTGGCAAGCCGAGAAGCGAACACTTGAGAAGGTGACTCCATAAGCAACAAGGTTGGCCGAAATCATGTACGGATTGCAGTTGCACAGACTAGTAATGCAGAAGTTAGTCAGCCTGGCATTGAAGTCTGAATGACGTTCAAAGAAATCCAACTGGAAACCCGTATAGCGTACATATCTATTAATTAGAGTACATCGTAAATCTATAGAGCATCATGACCGTCGACTGATTAACTAGCAACGAAGCTGGGAGTTTGAGTTTTAAATGTTTCCGAAGAAGACAGAAACACAAATCTGGGTAGTTAGTGAATAAAGAGAAGCTGACATTTGTGTGGCGCAGTTCCACAACTGGACGACGAACGAACTGACAAGCAAACACATCAGATGCACAGAAGGCAAGACGAAATGAAGAAGTAACACGGCTAACTGACGGAGAGATAATACCTGTAATTAAGGTTAACTGAACAGCCATTATTTTATTACACCGAGTCTAATCTTGCTAGTCTCTAGTCACGGAAAGACCTGGGCTACAATACTTTGGAAGTCATCCAATCACTTCTTCGAATGTGTTTCGACCACGTGCATACAAAGTTGCTCGCGGTCTTTATCGCACACGAGAAGTACGCAAAGAGAAGCGTTCAACGAGGACATTGGCTTTCGCATAAACTTTTCAACCATCCACTTTCTTGAAAAAGCAATAGGCTAGAGTTTTGCTTCTGTTGAAACTCGTCAGTAGTGCATAGCCCCACTAAGTTAGTAAGTCGGACTTTTGTTCATATTCGTATGAGGTAACGGTGTTCATCATTGTGCCAGTGACCTCACATCAGTCGTGGTAGAATGTGATACCTAATGTGTGATGAGCGGTGCATTGTTTAACAAGCCTAGCGTAAGAGAACCTCGCCACAAGCAAATGCATTACTGATGAGCTCTAATAAGAGCGAAACTCGCTTCAATTTCTTCATTACGAAGGAGGTTGGCTGGAAAGTCTGTAGAACTGTGGAAGCCATGAGCAACTGCTAGTGATGTGACATTTTGTTAGACAAAAACCAATATAATTAATCAGAAATCATAAACGAGTTTAATTGTTGCCTTGAAAAGCATCCATGTTTGATTCTGCCACTTACGTGCTAACTGATTCTCCACAGGTTTTATTTTCAAGCCATACATATCACAGACACTTTTGCTCATCAATCGAGAGGAGTCTCAAGCGAACACTTCACAGTTCAATCTAGTGTAGGTGGAAAATTACTGAATCATCACAGATGACTCAAGCAGACACAAAGCCAGATATTTCTAACTGGTTTTCCATGCCAAAACTTCATACACCACCATATTTTTGGGAAGGCACACGTGCGTAGTCCGTTTGAAATAAATACATGCGATCGATACTCAAATTTGCTATCGATCGGCTTCTCTGTCCTCGGTCATTTCAAGTACAGAGAAGACAGTGGTAATAAGGCACCCTGTTAAATGTTCATTTGGTGGATAAACAAATCTAATTCCGTTAATTGTTTAGCTATATAAAAAAGAATGAATAATGGTACTCTTGTTATAAAATAGTTTTAAATAATCTGTTCTACGGCAAGTGGTGGTACTCGAATGTTCTACAATGAGTGTAAATTTACCTCGGTTTTAATTTAACAGTGCTACCTGGTTTAGGGAACGGATTTTTTTTCCGCAAATTTACGTATCTCACTTCAGTACCTTTTGATCAGGCTCATGGCTTCTATGATGATGATTATGATAAGTCATATATTTTTTTATGTTTGCTCACAGCATTTCCAGCTGTATGGCCAGAATTTTTTGGCTGTATCGTATAAATCTCCGGCTGTGTGCGGTACTTTTCAACTTGATAGTCTAGTTTTTCATCAGTTCTACTCTATTCTAAGTCGGGGTGATCCGTAAGCCCACAGTGGACTGCACTAGCCACTAATGGTTTTCAGACAAATCATCCAGACTAACAAAATTTAGCCCATTTGAAATTTTTAGCATCGATTACAGAAGTTGAACAAATAGTCTGTGACAGCGGTACATTCAATATGGCAAAGCGCCACATTCTAGTTAACCCAACCATTTCATTTTTCACCCAACCAGAAATTCGACGAAATAAATTTGTGGGGGTTAATTCAACTTGGTCTGTTTTAAGGGAGGGTTATGTTCTAGTTTTGGTATACATGAGTTAAGTGTGACTAAATATTCCTTGGGTCGGTTGAAGTTATGGAACACGAGACTTGCTTTGATGTCATCTCACTCTATGTGAGAACATGTAAACTGTATCCAGAGCATCTCATGAACGTTATTCCATCAAACGGCGATTCACATATGGTCATATAGAGGTGACATCAGTAAATCCTGACTGTAAGCCCATAAGAAATTGGTGTTACCATAGCAGCAATTTTTGGGAAGAAGGTGCTGATGAATTCATTCACCTCAGAACACCACAAGTATAGTTCCAAACCAGCAGTAGGCGTCGGCGAGATATGTCGCACAAAGTTTGGCAACGCCGGGTCATAATCATAACATTTGTACATGAAAAGTTATCTGGAAGGCACGCACCCTGTCCAGTTGAGTTGTCTAAATACCCAACTGTGAACGAAGTACTTGAATATAGATGCACGAGACACACTGGACTGCAATAAAGTGACATAGATTGAAACTTGAGACACAAAACCAAAAGAAATTTATATTGGGCTGGAAATCCATGTGGCGTCTAGAAAGTGTGTGAAATGTCTCTGACTGTTCACTACGAAACTGACAAGGTGTGCAGCCTGTCTGAAGTAGCACAAACACATACAAGATGCATTTTCCTAGCTTGAGCAACCAACGTACACAAATCAATCTAACTACCATACTTGTGTGAATACACTAGCTGGTGAAAAATTAGTCAATCTTGGAGCTCCGTGTGGGCGAACGGAACGCATGACAATTCATCACGACAGTTCACTCAGTGTGAACAAAGTGGGATTGTTATTGCACCACTGGGTTATCCGTCCCAATTATAGGCTCGCTAATAAAATAATAATCGATAGCACCGTACATCAGCAGCTGACTTAAGAGAATTATTATGTTGTAACAAAGTACCATTCTTCAAGAGACCCACAAAATTAGATTGTTAAAACAGTCGCTTGACCTTTTGATACCCAACGGACTGACAGTAAATAGAACACTACTGACGCAACTAGCTGAGTTGTGGGGACCGCGTCAGCATAGTTACATTGTGAATTAGTACTTTACGAGAGTGAATCGAGCTCAAGGTGTGAGTAGGGGTGATTATTTTTCACATACAACAGGCCACGTATGATTCCCGTCACAAAAATTCCCCTTTACTGAATGTGAAGACAAAATGGCTCTACAGTGTTTAATTTCAGGGATACGAAGTGGAAGAGCAAACTAAAGACTATTATCAGAAGATGAATCCACTTCAACCTGAAAGGAAGTTCGCGTGGTTGTTTGTTAGCTGGAAGACACTACTAGACGATAAACAGGGACGCTGTTCAGAAAGTTGCCAAATAATCCGAAGATCATTAACATACTTGAACAAATCATTTACGTGCTATCATTGTGGAGACTAATACTTTTCGATCAACCACTGTAAGCAGGCGGCTTGTCACCTGTGTAGGAAAAGTGAACAACAGGTTGGCGTGTGACGTACAAAAATCTGTCTACAATCAACGTCTCAGTGGCGAGGAGTGTCAGTAACACTTGCCAACGGCTCTACTGAAAGCGACTCCGTACGTAACACTCCTCGGAGTGTTATAACTGATGACTAGTGCCGACCCCCACATTATTCTGTGTTGCCGAAGGTCGAAGGACAATCCGTCCGTAGGCAGGTTGAAAGTTGTGCTTCGGTGAAGAATAAATAATCATAACAACTAATACTGATAACGAATAAGAAAGTTGTCTAAACCTCTTGTCTGTTAATTAACTGTACGCGCGCACACCGTCTACCAGAAATGTTGGATACAGGAAAAACGGTGGCAGATTAGCCGAAATGTGAGGAAGACCTGTCTTATTGCCTCAGCACGTTCGAGAACTAGCTGGTCAAACTAAATAGACCTCAACGAAACATTAAACAAGTGACTAATTGTCAAGTTCGTTTCTTTAAAACGCTGATCTAGTCTTATTTTTCAAAGTCGAAGTCCAGCAGAGGCTAACTAGGAAGGTACATTTATTCCTGAGAGTGGGGTTCTACAATCGTGCGTGTTATCAAGCCAAGTGGATCGGTGCGAATCTATGATGAACATAATTTAATTGTGGACCGCTTTTACGCACTGGACAAATGTGTCGTATCTCACATGATGATTTGGTACGCCATATTTGTTGGCGGCAAAAATTTACAGATTGAGCTTAGTCATATTTATTCCCAAGTGGAACATGATGAATTGTGCTTGCACTATGAACACTACGTACTTGGTAACTTTTCAATACACACACGAAACAATTTTTCAAACACTTATAGACAAACTTATAGTGATCACTAGCATACGCTTAGTTGGATGAAATCCTCTTCGCTAGTCCCAAACATTGGCACATATTAGTCGTAATGTTTGGTAGTGTTCAGTCAAGAAGATTAAAGCTGAAGAGGTTGACATGTGAGTTCTCCGCTGAATCTGCCCGTTATTGCGGGTATCGATTCAACAAAAATGGCCTGCACATATTAGACAATAAACATTAACACACTGTTGATGTACCAAAGCGTAGAAACGAGGCTACGTTCGGCTCAGTTTTAGAGATGTTGTCACATTACTGTTATTTCCTGTCAAATGTTCCCATAGTAATTTCTCCTCTGTGCGCATAATTATACAAAACGATACCCTAGGTTTGGGTCTTGCTGCCAGACATTTATTGACGTGAAGAGGGAATGAAATGATAGTTTATTCCTAGCCGATTACGATTCACACATCATCTTGACAATGTAGTGGGCGACCGACACAGCAATTCGTCACTGATTGATAGCCTTTTCTCTCAAACGAATTGTTTTCGCTTCAGGAAATTTGCAGACATATGAGAAAAACCACTCCCAACCAGATAAGAAGACGCTGACGGTGGCTTTGAAGGTATAAATAACCCTGAACATTCTAGGAAGAATTTATGGAACGTTCCACCCTGAAGAGCTTCCCATTGTATTCGTCTTTATAATGCGCCAACGTGTGGAAACGAATACACAAGTATATCGTCCTTATCCTAAGAAAGATTCGGCACTCATTAGGGGTATTCAGAAACGGCTACTAAAAGAATTATGGGGCATGAACGCACGATCAATAGTCTTTCTTCCCCACTGTAACAACCTACGAACCTATGAACATGTTGCACCAAACCGTCTGTTTTATTTAACAGCTTTCTGATTAGCCGTGACTGACCTTGACAATCTACCTGCTTTGTACCTTATTGGCTACAATTCTGGAGTGTTTGGCTCGCTATACCTTTCATTTAATCAATAAGACTTGGTATGGTGTGCTATCATGTGTGTCTCTGTTTGACGCTCGGGTCCAATACACCTACTGTTACAGTACACTGTTATCCACCGCTAATTCTTAAGAAGGGCCCATAAATTGGCTGAAGACAATAAGAAACTGTTAACTCTCCCATACTACCGGTTATTTTAAGTCGTTTATCAGCATTATCGTGTTGTGTCGAGGAGACTTTGGGCATAAACTGTTTTTGAGTAAATCTACAAGATGACCCAACTATAAAGTACAGATTTGACATGTGGGTAAAAGCGTTAAACGGTTTGTGATTTTGGGACTGACGAAAGGGCAACAAAATCTTTTCGATCTTCGATTAAGTCAATTGACATTGACATCGAACCGTTCTGGTCCATAAAATCGAGTCCTACATAAGATGTTCTTGAAGGTGAGAAAAGCAAACTTTCTGATCCAACAAAATTCAACAGTATAAAATTTCGGCCATGTGTAGAACGTGCACACTGCTTGCAATGCGTCATCACCAGTTTCCCGAGGCAAAAAAGAACGTCTCCAGTGTTCTAGCGCAGCACCTAGAATGGCTTCACTGTTGAACAATTTTCAAGCCTCACCTATCGAAACCATTTACGGAGCAATAATTTTTCAACTCCCGGAACACCTCGGTTGGGTTTATTGTCTTAGCCAGTTTGTTCATTTTCGTCAGTTTCCACCATTCCCTATAGTATTCAGATTATACCTTCGGCGGTCTAACATTCAGTTCTGTGTACAAAAATTTGTTAATCTTTTTCGATTTGCTTAGAAAAGGCACCAGCAGACATGTTTTTCTGACCACAGAGTGTAGATCACACTTGTTCTCACCTTTTTTCTGAGGACACTGTTCGCTTGGACTGTGCTGTTATTGAGAAGTTGTCGCACCTCATTGCTACAGTCATTCCAAGCACTATTCTTACTCATTGAATTCACCAGGCACACAACTGAGCAACAAACTGCAGTAACGTGAAAACTGAAGCCTCATAAACGAAAGCGTTGAGCTGAGAAAGCAAAGGATTTCTGATGGTTGGGAACAGTGGTGGTGTTGTTCATATCAATACCAAAAGCGAAGGATTTTTCAACGCTTCGTCGAACAACAATGAACGAATCAATGAAAACTTCTGAACATCACATCTTAGAAGGTCAATGTAAAAAGGATCAACTAAGTGTTGCAGACGTTCAGCTTCATTTCAAATGGACACCGCCAGCCTTTGGATGCAAGAATAACAGCATCCCAGATGAGGCATTTGAGTGAGAAAAGTGACACACGTTGACGATAACGAACGGTGCGAATGTTCAGATGGCGTTGATTTAACTCTTCTAGGATGGTATCACGTCTACGCCCGTGGTCCTTAGTGGTTGATGAAAATTCCTTCTGATGGACGAACAAACTGACAAACTACTGGATTGGTTGGTCATTGACTCATTGGTCATTGACTACTGAACAGTTTTCGTTACGAGTGGAGACATTCTTAAAAAATCCACCCCAACCCTTTGCATGCACATGAGGACAGTGTGCTACTATCGAGATGTTCCTTATCCTAATAATGAATGTGAACAGAATGAAAAATCAGGATTCAAACAGAACACTCATTTCATTGCTAATGAATTTCTTTAAACTGTTATATAGAATAAATGTAATGTTCAGGTTTGTAGTGACTGGCGGCCGTCTGGCTTATTTAAGGATCCCGACCTCAATCATGTTTCACGATTGTCTGTTCTGTACACATGATTCTGTGTACGCCCGTTATAAGAGGCTGGATGTAAACCAAATTCACTCAGCAAATGTTTGTCTTTTTCTAATGACTCATCTTGTACTCTATTCCTCAAGGTCGTTAAGCCTGAATCTGTTCGAGCGTTGTTTAACGCACTAGAAGTTTCCACGTACTTTTCGCTTGACGCGGTTTCGAGTGCCACCGAGTGAACTGGGACCCAACTTGCTTTCCTTTCCTTTCTTCACTTTGTGTCTGTCGTTGGTCCCAGACTAGGCTAGAGCTGACTACTTATCATATTTCCATACATTGCTGGAAATATGCCGTCTGCCTCCGAACCCTGTCACGTTCTTCTAGTTCGATACCTGTTGGGACTACATTTCGACTGCTCTTAAGGGAAAACGTATCAAACTGTTAATAGCCGAGTGTCGAGCGAATACCCACTTGTCCACTGCAAATTAGTCAACCCGATGTGACCCGAACACGCAACCTTCAGGTTGGGTTACCAGCGTCATGAAACCGAATGCCGGAGCATTTGGATAGTGCATTCTGAATTATGCCATAAAACTGGAGAACATTATTCACATTTCGCATTCTTCTCGGACCTGTATACCACGCGTCAGCAGTTCCGTACTTCATTAGGTCTGAAAGAACTCAAAATTGGTACAACTTCCAGAACCAAGAACCAAGTTCAAGTATCACAAAAGACGAAACTGAATCATTGCTAACCCAGCTTGTTCTGCTTGAAAAAGGGAGATGCGTAGTGCGGGATATATCTCCTAATGAAACAAGCAAATCCAATCGCCTAATATTGTTCGACCCAGGATTGGAAATACAAACATGTTGGAGACCGTATAAATCTGGATACGAAATCGAACGTCAGCTGCTGAGGGTGAAGCTGGAACATTTTGGTCCACAGTTCCTAAGACCGATTCAGTGTCCGGTGAACAGTTCTGTATTATTCTACTTGACCATTCCGATTATAGCTGTACGGTTGGATGCTAGTACGTTTAAGCCCTACCTCAAATCTATCTCCTCGTTTGCTTGTTGATGCCCTTATAACCGATATCACTGCTATATGTGGTTGGCGCGTATGATACGGTCTCTATTATGACTGTGATATATATTCAGAGACTGTGGTCTAGCGTTTGACTCATTCCCAACAAACGTTGGTACTCCCGTCTTCCTCTTTTCCGGTTTGGGTTCAACCAGTGCAGTCGGGTGCCGCATTGTATAGGACAGGGTTCAATAACTAGCGAATTCCGACTTCATGTAAGAACCTCCGCGAATAATTGCAATTTTGTTGAGGAAAGTGAACCAGTTGGACGCAGCTCAACTAAAGCTGATCAAGCACTTGGTGCAAAGCTTATTCGTGCTAACCGGGAATTCAAACTTCATGCCAAGTTCACTGGTAGACATCGTTAAGAAAATCGTCCATTTACTTGTGGTGCCTACAGATAGTAGTTCAATGGATATGAAGATATCTTCCGAGTGGAGTCGGCCGACAAAGACGATGTAGGGAAATTCAGTATGCTAGAACCTTCAAAAACCTCGTTGGACGAAAGACTGGAGACTGACGAATATCTTCGGGGAGTATTCATCTTTGATCGGCGTTCGGTACCAATGCCCCAAGTTAGTAAAAGATGACCTCGATAATTTTGTTGTTTGCACGAATGCAGTGAGCGGGCAATGTGAACAGTCTAGACTACAGACGATGACGGAGTATCAGTTCCAGTGCTCCCTATTTGTCTGCAATCTACAAGCCATGGATGCAGCTGTTCATTCCCGAATTCTGGACAAGACTGAACGTGATCCTGACACGACAGCAGCTGAGACTATGCAATACTAACGCTTGATCAATCTGAAGCATGATACAGCCATGGCTGAACAGTCAAAGCTAACTACGGCCCACGCCACTTCGCGGTAGTCACCTAACCGAAGAACCGGAAAGCATGATGCATAGCCCTTATCAAAATCTTTAGCTGCTTATTACCAATGCAGTAGTTGCTGTGCTATGCGTTTCTATCCAATCAAACACAATAAATGCCGAAAACGCAGCCGATTCGAGCACAAAGGGACGTGGTACCGTTACACCCGGCCATTCAGACTACCGCTACCGCTTTCGAGGAACCACCGAAAGAAACTGACAAAGCAGGTGACAAAGCTGGATTATGTTTTGAACACCTACAGCCTCAGGTTCACTGCACTGCGCAAATAGGAGTCGAAATTTGACAACAATTACCGAGCACACAAATACAGAGTTTTGGTATTGATATGTTCGCCGAGCTTGGCATTTAGGTTGCAAACGTTTCATCACCAGGCGAGGTGACATCATCAGTGCGTAAGTGTTTCAGCGTATATTCTGAATGTGAAGATTGATCGATGCCTGCTCTTATATAGGAGAGTCAGTTGACCTACTAGCCTGGATTCTGGTTGGTCGCTTTCCGTCGTATTTGACCTCTGGTCCGACCCACCATTGGTTGACTTTTTGTCTTATCAGTTCGAGTTGCTCTGTTTGGGTTTATCGGTAGTTGGGCTCGATGACGTTTACGTCTCCTCAAATCCTTGATTCGCATTGGCTCGTAGATTTTGTCTAGCTCGATGTGTTTGTTTATTGAACCGGTTGATGAATACCAAGCTTCGAGAAATTCTCTTGCATGTTTGGTATT
>QNGE01001509.1:24791-59463 GCA_008508345.1 Paragonimus westermani | reverse complement strand
AATATACGCTGAAACACTTACGCACTGATGATGTCACCTCGCCTGGTGATGAAACGTTTGCAACCTAAATGCCAAGCTCGGCGAACATATCAATACCAAAACCATTAACCCGAGCTACAAACAACACCACCACTGTTCCCAACCATCAGAAATACAGAGTTTGTTAGACGATTTGTTACCAAAGCTTGACCTTCCTAGTTTGTCATGATTTCAAGTGAATATTCGGAATTTAGTAAACGCCCTTGAACGGGGTATCATGATCTCTATTGCTTTCAGCTTTCGGAAAGAGAGTTATAAGAGCTTGCTCACAAGTGAGAAATTGGTAACGATCACACGAGAGACGCATATCAAACCCAAGATTTAGACAACCACTGGAAAAATTAGCCGTCAGTTTGCAGTGAAACATCTTTTTCCTGAAAAACACGTCCCTTACATATTGTGGTGGATTGTCAAGCCGGAGGTGCAGGTGCTCCAACTCTCGGCGGAATACACAGACGGTGCAGCAAGGTAAGTCTAAAAGCCCACAGCGAGCGGGTCGGGGACAGCATGGGCGACCGGATGAGCCATCGCTCAACTGGATCGGATAAACGGGCGAGACATGGCAGGCAAATTAGGATGAATAACCAGATCGGGAACACGATTATCCTAACATCTGGAAGAGTATTTTGACGTGGTCGTACAATACGGCCAAAGGGCATAGTGGGTGGATTGCGGGCAGCACGAGCGATCGGACGAGCCATCGCCCAACGAGATCGGCCCAACGGACGAGGAACGGCAGGTGAAAAACGCCTTGACAAGAGGCGTCGGACACAAAAACGGGTCGAAGAGCGCACGACGTGTGAACGAAACTCGGGCGTGTTGTGGTCCGGCATGATGGCGCATACACGTTAGCGTGCGCGTAGCATGGTAACCAGCGTGTTGGCCAATAAGAACTGTGCTTTATTAGACGTCTTTTTCGCTACAATATGTGTGAAATGTTTGTTTTGCTGCAAGTAAGGAAGAGGATTTAATTTCGGATGGATAAATCTGCACACCGGAAATATTTGTCAGCTTTCCTTCCTCAGTCGCTTGCGAAAATACTTACTAACACAACCTAAGAATGCTGTGCAATTGCGAGTGACCAAGGTAGCTAATGTGTTCGGTGGAATTCAACGGTACACTTATGAGATTATTCCCGAAATGTCATGTTCGACATTCATTAGAGGGCCGAATGTCTCAGAGCCATGCATTCGGTTGTTTCTACCAAACGAGGGCAAGGAATTTTAGTTTTGGTGCATATTCCCATGAGTGACATTAATTGTTGTAAAAGTCTACCCGGGGTTGATATTGATTAAGAAGGAAGATTTCCCCGACAAATAAGTAAATCAACCGGAAGCGTGCGGACTTCAGAATTATTTCTAAAATTCGTACGGTTTCGGTCCACCAGCGAACTTTGGAAGCTAATTTCCGCGCAGATCATAGAGTGACATGTTCACTACCGTAAGTTCAACCTTTAAATCACATAAAGAAGACCATCGTTAATGTAAGCTGGTGAACAAAACCTGCTTATCTGAAAGTACTACAGAGGCTTCGTGTACACTGAAATGTTTCACGACCAAAGGTTACGGATATGAGTTTTGTGATATGTGACGTTATTGTTTAATATATGCCGTAATTCCTTCCACATTCACTGAATTTCCTCTAGATACCATATCCAAATGGAAGTGACTGATTATTTTTCATATCTGCGAATTTATAACTTAGATTACTGGTGGTCTATCTGAATGCGAAGGCTGCAATCAAATGTGAGTGATGTTCAATTTGAAAATTAACCAAATCACCGACTACTCAACAGTAATCTAAAATATCGCCTTGCAGGTTTAATGAGTTCAGTGATCTCGACCTGTCTCAGAAATCCTAATCGCGGGTTATCGACTGGAGTTAACAGAACAGTTACTATGTCTCCTCTCGAGACGATCGGGCAACCTGATCATTGCTCACGAGCGAGAGTGGTTGAGCGTTCAGATTTGATCATTCGGTCGTGCCTAATGTGAGGTCAATGACGCAGTGGTTAACACGGTTGCCTCATGATTGGAATGACCGGAGTCCAAATCCCGGTCGTGGCAAGGATGTGCACTACTGATGAGCTCCAATGAGAGCGAAACTCGAGTCTAGTGCTTCTTTTCGAAGAGGCTGGCTGGAAAGTCTATCTGAGTGCGAACGCTGCGATCAAATGTGAGTGATGTCCAACTTGGGGAAAAAGAATTTTTAACCGGCAAATGCGTTACGGGGCAGAAAATATGTTAAGTCACAACCTTTTTTCAATCTGATCTTGCTTGCTTATCAGTATAATCATGACTTGCTTTCGAATAAAATTCAAATCTTTAATATACAGAGCTACAATTCTACTACACTTTGACTACTTTTACTAACAAGAACTCAACAGGAAAACGACCTCCTTCGATGACAGACTTTCGTTAGGATTTAGGTTAGAAAATGTGTTTAAAATCATCCAACAGAGTTTGAAGTATGCCGAGAAAAAGTTACGATACGGGAAACGAAGAGAAACAAATTATGTGGTGTTACATTGATCGTTTGCTTGTCAAAATTGATCGATTGAAGCTACACCTGACTACGTCAGTTCGACTACCGGCGGAAAAGTGACCGATCGCGTTCATTTTGTTTAGCCCGTGTGATTAGTTACGTTTGAAATAAGCGAGTTTGCTCAGCTACATTCATTGCTCGCAAGTCAACGAGCACTTCTCACGTATGGCGTGATCAAAAATGCAACAGCATGAACAAACCATTCGCAAGCTTACCGACAAAGCTTAAACCGACACATTCAATTGAAATATTGTAGCCATAGTTTGGCACTCGTTTTAACAAAGCTGAACTGGTCTACACTGATTGGGTGTGAAATAAATGACAACTGCGCACAGTCACGTAGGCCTGGAATAACCGTGAATCGGTGATGAAATTAGTGATCAAACAGACAAGTTCAGCGATCGTTTATCGAAACAAAAAGATCCTGGTTTCACATAGTATTCAGTGAACAAGACTAAACATCACATAATTGATCACAGCTTTCGTATTCAGACAAATTTTCCGATAAGTCTTTTCCAAAACAGAGAGTAGACTAGAGTTTTGCTCTTGTTAGAGTTTATTGGGAGTGCTTATCCTTGTCATGATCGGGATTTAAACTCTGGTCATGCTTCTAGGAAGCAACCGTGCTGACCACTGTGGCACTGACTTCAAATTAGGAACGACTGAAATGCCCAACCTGAACACCTTTTTGTCTGTAAACAATGATAGGGTTGTCCAATCGTCCCACGATTAGGACTTTTGAGGTAGATCAAATTCTCTAATTTCATTAAACATGTTGAGCGAGTTTTCAGGTTATTGATGATTAGTCGAAGATTTGATTGATGGAGAGTTCCTGAAATTTAAGTCGATCATTCGCAGAATATCTGTTTATTATGGACGGAAGATGTCAAAAAGGTGCGTTGTAAAAAGTGAATCGCTTGATAAAGAATTACTTACTGTACTGCGCAAGAACGGTCAAGCACGTTCAGAGGCCATTTGACAACAAACCCGTAGTTCAGAGGGCTACTCCTTTAAAACAATCAGGACGAAAAAAGAACACCAGGTTAGATCGCGAGTGGCGGTTACCTGTACTGACTTGGATAACTTATCTATCAAAATATGCGCCTGAAGACCTATCCTAAGGTGAAATTTGAAACAAACCTCAACAGGGTTGAATGGACTGGCCCGTCAGTACATTGTGGGGCCCCTATTTGTTTGTTGCTAACTATGTTAGAGTTCCGGTTGTCACTTGTACTCTTTTTGTTGTGAACTTTCGTATTTGCTAAAACGTTTGTCTGAACGAGTAGGGATACCGTCAGATGCCACACGCACTCGAATGTACAGTTCATGATGTGCGTTCATCTACTGTTCCAATGTATTATCGTTTCGTCTTGCTAATCGTTCGCTCTCATATCGAATTCGCGTGTCGACACTATAGTTCTCGTTTACTCACTGCGTTATTCTCAACCAGTCATCGTCGGTTCGCTTGATCCTATAGCACTCAGTCTGGATCACCACTAGCAGGTCATCCTTGGGGAGCACTCAGCTGCTGCGTACAAATAGGTTGCGGTTACATGTCCCCGATGGAGTAAGTCGCGAGGCGGTAACCAAGCACCAACATGCATTGAAACGTTCGTAATGGAAAATTACCGAATAGCGAGGATTGAAGCGGTATTTTTGACCACGCCAGGTGATGTAATGTTGCTAGGTCTGTGGCAAGATTGGGTCCAGATTGTGAGAAACATGGTCGCATTCCAAGTTCGAAGATAAAACCTATTCACTCTTTCAGCGAAATCATCGCACACACCAGGAATAATATCGACAGTTCGCAACTTCGGATTTCTGTAGGATTCACCAACACAGTTGTATAACAGCCAGTTTCGTTGTGAGTAGTATACTACTCACAAGTAGTGTATTGCTCACAGGGGACATTCAGGAGCAAAAGGACAAGCCCCGAACACGACGGACAAGAAGAGACTATCGAAACAGTGTGTACATGATGTGTGAGAACTTTCACCAAGGCGAATAACCACGTACTGTCACCTAATGTATGTGAGTGCATGTCCGTCGTGCAAATGAGTGTACACGTTTGTGGTTTAGTTTTTGACATGACCTATACGGAAGTTTGCGCAATAAGCCAACTTGTTGGCCAAGCGTCTTTTGCGGACACAACTACACGACACTAAACACCGTCAACGTTCCAGTTAGACAGCACATAGGTGTGCATGAGTGAACATCGTGAGTAACTGTTGAGCACATAGCAAGTGACTTAATCGAACTGTTACAGAGCTGCGTGTTTCAAGTTAGAACCAGCATACAGGACAAGCGGCTGAAATTGGATAACCCCGGTGGCCCAGAAAAACTATGCTATTGAATTAGCATAATTATCAACGGCAATTTTTAGTTGAGCTTTGTCAACTGGCTGCAGAGGTCACAGTTGGCTCCAAGGGTAGGTGTAGAGAAGACCCAACACACTGTTTAAAAATAATGGTACTTTTGGCAGCACTCAAAAGGGTTTTACAGGGGGGCTGCCTGTGGGATAGAGTAGAAAACTTGGAGCTCATTACTAACGTCTAACATGGATAATCAAACGTCACGGACCTAGCGAGTGTTAACTACTTTTGAACGACAGTTGCAGTACTGGTTATTGCTCTAGCCTATGTTGACGTCCGCAAAGTCTACTCTGGATCTGATTAATCCGTTCTGCTACCTTGTTCATTCTATTGGTTTTAAATTACCTCTCATTGCCATATCAGCGATTTGCTTTTGCACCCAGGATAAGGAAATCTAGCGAGTTGTAGGGTGTACAGAAAATGCGGCAACTCTTCAAAACCAGTTTGAACCTTTTTAAATAATGGTTAATAAAAAGCGACCGGTGGTTAAATTTTAACAGTAGCAAAGTCGTACGTAATTGACTACCAACGTGTCGACACTAAGCAACTAGTGGCGACACGTGAACGAAGCCTAGAGACTCTAGCGAGAGACAAGTTAAGTCTGTGTAAAAATTCTGTAACGATAACTACAATTTGAGAAAACTTTTGAAGCCCTTCCCGTTAAGTTCAGTTTACACTTGAAAGCGAACGTGCAAATCCGTTGTTCTTACTTAGAAAGAGTTCTGGCGACGACTGAAGTTGTAGTTATGAGGTTCAAGAAAAGACTGCACTGAAAGAGTCTAGCAAAACTAAGTAAATCATCAATTCATCACAGAACACTTGAGAAGATTCAGTTCTGGTCAAAAAGGTTTTCACATAATGAGGTGTTTAACGGCAGATCTATTTTCTCTGATCAATGGAGAACGCCTAGAGAGCCAATATTTTACACTGAAGTATAGAATGGAAAGTCCACTTTGTAAACAGAAAGTCCACATAATTGGAAGCTGCTGATATTGGAATATGCTGCTCAATACTATGCTTACGGTTCAATCGTTTTGTGGTGAATAATCATGCCGGAGGTGTGGGTACTCCAACAATCGGCGGAATACCTCGACACGGGGGAGAGACACGTCCAAAACCCCAAAACGAATGGGTCGGGGACGGCGGGGGCGACCGGATGAGTCATTGCTCGACTGGATCGGACTAACGGGCGAGACGTGGCAGGCAAAAGAGAGTGGACGGCAAAATCGGAGGCGTGATTATTCCAACACTCGCAGGAATATCTCGACGAGGTCGTGGAGTACGATCAAAGGCCAGTGTAGGTAGATGGAGAAGAGCGACCGGACGAGCCATCGCTCAACGAAATCCTACCAACGGACGAAGAATGGCAGGAAGAACCCCCCTGATTGACGGCGGCGATCACGCACATAAACCGAGCAGAAGTGCACACGACGCGCGAGCGGAAACCCGGGGTGTTGCGGTCCGGCATGAAGACTCATAAACGCGAGCGCGCGGGTGGCATGATAACTAGCGTGTTGGGCAATAAAGATTGTGCTTTATTGGACGTCTTTTCGCTACATTTTGGTAGTTTTAAAGTTCCGCTAGAGTGGGACATACGTGAGAGGCAAATTACCTTGCTACAATCCTAGCTCACCTCCACGTGTTGCGTATGTGATGGATGGCTGTTTCGGCATTCTTCACTGTTTACCGATGGAATCATTCCATGTCAGTGAGATCGATGAACTGTCTGACATTTTCAGCATCATGAGTGGCGTACGTCAAGACTGTCCGCTCTCACCAGTTTTGTCTAATTTCGTCATAGACGAAATAATGGAGGATTGTCTCTGGCACTCACAAGATGCCGGTGTGGACCTCCTACCTGGTGAAAGACTGACCGTTGTTGATTATGCTAACGACAAGGTGTTACTGTTTGACAACTTTCAATCGGCACAAACAATGCTAGACGCTATTTCGCGTTCTGCCAAATACTTCGGAATGCGCTTCGCAGCCTCAAAATGCAGTGCTTCTGCAGGATTGCTGTTGACCGGTTTGTATACCTGGGAAGCTACATCAGCAGCGGTGGAGGTGTAGGGAATGAAATAGAAGCGCGTATCTCTAAGGCTAGGGCGGTATTCGCTAATTTGAGACATCTCTGGCGACAGAGGGGTATTTCTCTGAAGCTTAAAGGTCGTGTATATAAGACAACGGTGAGGGCCGTATTACTTTACGGCAGTGAAACCTGGCCGCTCAGGGTAGAGGACGTGAACCGTCTTCAAGTATTTGACCACCGCTGTCTGCGTTCAGTCGCTCGTATCGGGTGGCACGAGCATGTAAGTAACGAAGAGGTCAGAAAGCGAGTGTTTGGTAGTGATTGTCAGACGAGTTCCCTTGTCCAATCTTTACGTTTACACAGGCTTAGATGGTTAGGTCATGTATTAAGGATGCCAGCTAGTCGTCTTTCACACCGAGCACTGTTCGTTGACATTGCGACCGACTGGTGTAAGGTGCGAGGTGGACTGATAATGACCTGGCGTAGGGAAATGAAGTCGTTCACGAAAGGGTTGTCCACTGTAGATCGAGTTCGTCTCTCGGGCTGTGGCCCTCGCGACTCACAGAGTCGGTGGTTGGAGACTCTAGGCGAGATGGCGGCTAATCGAACTCAGTGGCGTGAATGTTGTCGTTGTTTGTCCGAGTTATCTGTGAAGTGAGTGCATTTAATGACGCGGGGCAGTGAAAACCGTAAGGAAGCTGTCTCGCTGATGACGCCTTACTCTCACTTGCAGCTCGGTCGTTTGTTTGCAGGGTGTAGGCACCTTGATGTTGAATGTTTGAATCTGGACGTGGTCATTTTCAGTAGTTAGTTCCCTTCCCGTCCCCTTCTTTTTTTCTCTCTTTCTGTATAGGGTTTGTTGTTTCTTCATGGTTGTGTGGCAGTTAAGCATTAGTGTGAACCACTGATGTATTGCTGTCCATGATGATGATGACTTCGATAAAATTTCTTTCTAATTATTTTAGCGTAATCTTTTTGTACTTCCCTTATTCGTCCAACACTATTTGTTCTCTTACAAACACAGGGAGGAACATACAATTATAAACGTTTCTGCCCGTGCAAAACATATGGACCTATGAACGTGCTTGGGATTGGTTTTCCATTCAGAGTAAGGTGAATTCAGCTTAGGTTACTGTATGCAATTTAGAAGGTTATTAGACTGTGAACAAATTGTAAAACCAACATCTATTGGGAACAGCTGTGCTGAGTTGAAAAGACCGACACTTCTGGGGAACAAGACATGTCGAATAAGCTTCTCACTCTATTTATTTATAATCACGTTAGGCACATCAAAATCGCATGAAACTTCTTTGGGTGACCACAGCACAGACAGAGAAAGGGTTTTCAGAACAGTCGACGTCAGACAGAAAGCAAGAAATGGGATACACGTTAAATAGTATCTTTCTTCAGTTATCATTTTGGCTTACAGTTACATCAGTTCGAACTGTTTAGTACTGAATAAAACGAGGGTCAGGATTTCTGAAGCAAAACACCACTTGCGCTTGTTAATCGCAGATTTTACAATTCAATTGGACTTTTTGGCTAATCCATTTGGAAGAAGGAACGATTCTGGACCGAAAAGCTTTTAAATTGAAGCTAATTACTTACAGTGCGCATTATTCACCTGATCGGAGATGAAAGAACTTATTACTCATCAGAAGGGTTGCTTAGCGGGTTTATAAAATATACAACTTTACCTTAATTAACAGGTTTGAGTTAAGTTATTGGTTGCGGTCAACAGGATAGTCATTAATTCTTCACATTAAACGAACCGATAACAAGAACAATACTCAAAGGTGGCTATTCGATCCCGCAAGCAGTATTTTCTTTCGGCGGGGGGCAAAACACAATCACTTACAAGCCTAGAACGACTGTTTAAGGGCCAACACAGGCTGCGAATCTGTCGGTGCTGGTATGCAGATCACGGTTAACAGACTGTCACTTCTAACAAGAAAACCGGAATACATCTTCCAGTCCTTACAGAAATGTTCACTATGGATTAGCTTAGAGATGTCGGAACAAGTGTTGTATAACAGGCAGTTTCGTTGTGAGTAGTATACTACTCACAAGCAGTACACTACTCATAGGCGACATTCAGGAACAAAAAGGCAAGCTCCGAAAGCCATGAAGACGACGGACAAGAAGAGACTATCGGAATAGTGTGTACGTGCTGTGTGAAAACTTCCACCAAGTCGAATGACAACGTATTGTCACCCGATGTATGTGAGTGTATGTCTGCCGTGCAAATGAGTATACGCGTTTGGGGTTCGATTTTTGACATGACCTATACGGGAGTTTGCGCGACAAACAACAAGATTCTACTTTCGCAGAACATGCTGGCCAATTGTCGAATTCGTACAAGTCGCGATCAACAATGAAAGCAAAAAGATGTTCTAACAGACTGTGATACAAGCCTCAGCAACACGAACAACTCTACTGTAATGAACAGGTTATCTGCCTCACTTTCCAACCGTCTCCGAACAAGTAAAACAGATAACAAACTTCTCTCTGTTGAAGTTTTAATCACCTTCACTTCCTCAGAACCTTCAGTGTAAATGTGAGGACATGTAGTAACACGAACTATCAAGTATAGTTCTGCTGCTCAAAATTACTTGTTCCGGGACTGCCTCACAAACACTTAACTGTATTTGCCACGAGTCTGACCATACCAATAAAATGCTGTCACTATTAATACGATCCAATCTGTAGCCGCTGATAGGCATTCATTTGTTCCATATTGGTTCTAATAATCCGTATTATTGCGTAGTCTGAAATTTTATTGATATAGACCCACCATCAATCACGTTCCAGCATGGCTAGAAGGTTTACTTAAACACAAAGTTGATAACAAACGTTAACTTCGTATTATGTGACGTGAATCGCGCGCTGTAAACTGCACTGTCTTTTTACGAGTGTGTAGCTAGGGATAAGAATGTCCGGATGTTATCACAAGCAGATTGTCGAACATTCGGGGATGTAAAAAATCACTTAGATTGATCCTGCCATGCTCCTTCCCTTGACTCTCGGCGAGTGATCGTTAGCCGTTAGCAGTCACACAAACTGCATCTAAAATGCCAAGCTTATTGACTTTATTGACCTTCACTCACATACCCACGCACCCGTTACTGTCTGTTGTGTAGAGTCTGTTACCCTTTCGATCTCTTGTTACGTACCAATCTTCATACCGGTTACGTGCATTGTACATATTAACTACTTGTCTGTTGTTTGAATCAATACACACTTCGTTCTCGCGCGTTTCGCCTTCTGCTCGCACGCGGTCCTGGTTATCGTGGACTAACCGTGGCAACGTTCATTTAGCTCGCTAGAGGAACCAAATCCGTTATTATTAAAGGGGAAAATCTTCTTGCAATACGCAGCAGACTTAGTGTAGTGGAATTATAACTCCGCAATTATAATTGCGGACAGCTACTGTGAGTTTTTGTATTTGCCTTGAGGTACTGTTCCCCAACTCTCTGTTCCACTACAGTTGATCGCCCCTTTCCCAAAATCAATGAACACGGATTTCCTATTGGCTATCATGACAATGCCACCAGTTAATCGGTAGGTCTGAACACCAGGTAGTTAGTCACATGTCTGACTGAGTTAACTGCTTTTCGTCGGCCCGCGTTTGTCATTACGTTTCTGATTTTTGGCGGCCTCTTGTGGCTAAATTTTGTACTTCGCCATGCACACTCAACGACTGAGCTTCTTCCCTTGTAAGTTGTCATAATGTTTGTGGCAATAGCATCATGTGTCCAATGATTTGATTTGAACCTTATGCTCGTTATCGCTGGTTATACGTGAGTAGATGAACGTCCGTCGGAAGAACGTACACAGGTAAGGGTTATTCTCTGCTCACCTCAAGCTCAATCACTCTCGAATGCGGTTAATAAACAATTAAGGAAATACTCTACTGGTTAAACAAGTTTATCGTTTTTCCCCGTTAAACATATTTTTAATGTTTCTTGTCACGTAACTGTTTTCTGACACGGAGAATGTACAAAGGACTTTCGTTGAAACGTCATGATAAAGACATCCGTTCATCGAGTCTAACAGAATATATGAATCATAATCACCTTTGTTCCTAATATCATGAGTTATCGATCGATCACACGTGTTATGAACTTACTATGCCAGGTACAGTTACATCAACAAATATTAGGCTTACAGAAGGCCGCATTTGAAACTGGGCCAGCCCCGTATGACGTATCATGTACAACCCCAGTTTCATAATTTCATCAAATTAGGTATTCAAGGAAGACGATGAACATGTCAATTAGTCAAATACTTAAATAGTGAGTTGAGCAAAACCCAGGTTTTCCTGCTAGTCTTGCGCATTTATCATGTAAAAATTCGTGCGTGCCACGATGTGGACCAGCAGATTCAGCCATACTATTGATTACGATATCAGTAGTAAAAAATGGATGCACAATTGAGGAGTGGTAATCAAAAGGTGAGTAAACATTTCATACGCTCTGGCTAGTCAGCAACAAGGTGCAAGCAGAAAAACAGCTAAAGAGCAAATTGCTAACACCCGATTAACGCGAATAGGCACAGCTTATTACGGACTGCTAGATTACACTGGCTACGGCCAAGAACGCTAGAAATGGCCATGACAATAGTCCATAGAGGCGAAGTCACGCAAACGGTTTCCTATTTGTTTGGGCTCCTCTGGTAAAATTACAAATGGAGATCGAATCGGCTGCTCCTCACATCACGAGCTGATGCTATTGCCCACTCGCCTACCGGTTCAATGACTGGTATTTATGACGATGGAAGCACTAGCCTTTAAACCAAATTGATAAAGTGCAGACCGATTTGGGTCGTGAAGGATATACACATTTAGAATCACGGCAAGTACAGAACGAGCTAATTCACAACGCTTTACATTTAAACAATCGAAAGCACTGTTCAAGACAGTAACCGGGTAGGTAAAACTGAACTTGCAATGTGCAATCGATAAGTGCCTTGTGACGTGGTACACGCTGTCACCAATCAACGGATGTGGCGATGCATCGCTCATCCGTTTCGACGTATGCTTCTTTTTCCTGATGTGCAACATTCCTTTCGTTCAACCGTCATCAATTCTTCTGTGGTTTCAGGAAAACGGGTAATCAGTGTGACTGAGAGTGGTCATAGAAATTCTCTTGCTAACTCTGAGCAGAGGTAAAATATATTTTGCTGCATTATAAACTCGCTTCAGTGTGATTCCAATTATCTGATCAAGTGTGCTCAACAAACTATCATCGTTGAAGGGGAATGTGATATAGACAGTCTTCTCAGACATTCTGCTACTGTAGGTTTTCTTCAAAAATCCCATCGATTAACAAGCGTATATTTTCGTGTTTCATGTGGACGATCACGACTTCCAAGACGGATGACAGTGTGACCTGTTTACAAATGTATACGCGGTTCACATCTCCCGAACTACATTTCACGTGGAGCACTTCTAGAATACCTACTTAATCACGATGAAACAGACATACCTGAGTCAAGTTAGACCGAAAGTTGGGACGAAACGCCATGAAGCAGATCACTCGTTCCGAATGTAAAAAACCCAGTATCTTTATACGGGCGCGCATTAAAACTGAGGCGTCTGAAGATCAGTGTAAATATTCACTGAACGAACTTTAAAATCCAAAAGTTTAAACGAAAAGAGTGCAGAAAATGCCCATTTATAGAGATAGTTGTGTAACAAGAGGCGTAACGACCAAAACCGTAGCTGAGATACACCTAGCCCGAAACTAATCATAACCACATTCAAAAAAAATAATAAAGCTGACAATCCAAGTGTATTTGAGAACCACCTGAGATCAAAATATAGATAATACTCACAGCTCAATTGCAGCTGTCGGCACAAAACGGTTAAGCTCCACCCGTGTTCAACTGAATATGCATCCAAAAGAAAACACGACTGATAGTGCGCACAGGGTTGTGCACTGATGAACCGATCGTCATGTGGTAGCATGAGCAAATGGTTAATCTGGTTCATGAATAAGTCAGCTTACACGACCTCGTACGAAATTGACAGATGGTCATTCCCTCATCCGAACAGCCACGTTGAGCTAACTACCACACCCTTAATGCAATTGTTTGTACACAGTTCTTAATTAACTAGCTGAACTTAAGTCCGTATTAGGGTCAACTGCATTTGACATGTATCTGACACACTTCAGCAAGGTTCGACGTTGCTAACCTGTTGCTCCATATTATACAGGACACGATGAACAACAAAACCTGCTGTTTATTAGATCGATACCCGATACGTCAGACTTTCCAGTTATGTCAGCTACGCCCGGTGTCCGTGTCATGTAAACATTACCTTGTTCATTGATTGGTATGGCTGTTGACCATGAATATTGCCACAATTGCACAGATATTGCTATCTACCTCTCTGCGACGCAAATGACCACTGAGGGCTACGCAACACCACACCACACACAACAGTATACCACCTAGGCACGACCTTGTCCATGACATGATCTGTATTCCTTCCTCTCCTGTGCTGTCTGGGCTCAACGTTATTCATCGACTCAAAGCAAAGCCGATCACCTTTGATCACACATCTCGCCTCATATGTATCTACGTTAGACTGTTTCCTAACACGGTGTGAAAACTAGTATGATGAAATGTTTACACTAATCATTCTATCCTTCTGATAATAGAGGTTTTGTGATGTGTGCAAACCTCTCCATCAAGTTCTTAAACATTCATGAAAACAAATTTGGTGAAAATCTGAGTCTTATAATTGATTCATGGCTAACTTAATTGTCGAGAAACTCCGGCTGTGTACACATCACTCGATAAGACATCGGTCATTCGCCAGTCTTCAGTACCAACCACTTCACACCGTTTCTGATTATACCGGGTGAACAGACAGTTCGCTACTAGATGGACGACCAACCTGGACAACAGTTCAGCTGTTTGTGATACATAGTCACACCCACCGTCAACCTGAAGCAAAAATTCTAGTGACATCATAAGCCAAACTATCCTTCGAAAAACGTCGAAATTCGGAATTAACAACTACAACTAACTTAGCACAACCACTACCCAACAGAACAGATATTGTAGGTTCCAGTAAGGATAAACGTTGCATTGGAGATGTTTCTGCCACGCAAACTAACCAGCCAGTTTATGTATCATGGGAAAGTGTCTGATGCAGTTAGGAAGAATATATCAACGGTGTTGAGACTCATTGTGAAATCTTTAGCTGAAACCATGTCCGGACCCGATTTTCATACAATAACCTACTGAACTGAATTTTACCATGGCTTTCAACACGTATTTTCTAGTTTGCATATCGAGTTTACCAAATGTGGCCGATAAAAATATTAAGCCGATACATTAAGCCGCCTCTGAGCTTTTAGTGCGTGGGATGTCTACGTCACAAGAAATCCACCGGCGCACACTGAACATGTGCAAAGAGAGAAATCTAGCACATGTTGACACCTTGTTGAATGTTTGGATATAGAGGTGGCTATTTTTTAGTAGTTAGGTCCCTTTCCATCCACTTCTTTTTTCGTCCCCTTTTCCTATACAGGGTGTTTTTATCTTCTTCATGGTTGTGTGGCAGTTAAACATCAATGTGAGCCACTGATGTGTTACTGTCTATGATGCCAACCAGAACTAATGTATGAATTCATAACTGTGCTTGTGAGTTAAAAGAAGGATGTTAGCAATGAAAACGCGACAAATCCCCATTACCCAAGAAAATCAAGGCTCGGTAATGTTTTTGCAAGAGTCATCGGACCAGTTTCTCTAAGGTTGAGAGTGTGATCTTAACTGACAGTAGGCCATTCAAACTGACAATCACATGTGTCTACAATGTTAACTGACTTCCGTGATACGAGATTCAATAAGGGGAAAACGCAGAGGATGTGTAGACGTTTTGCTTCATTGCGACAGGGCTACGAATCACACGGCTCTGGATTGCTAGTCACGAGTGCAGATTCTACGACAAATCTGTTCAGCTCACACCTCAGACTTAGCTTCTTGCGAAGTTCAACATTTAAAAATTCGAGGTGCCTCACAATGTTTTTTCTTCTTCCGATAGAGACTTGCAGTCAAATAAGAACTAGTCAAGCGGACGGAACAATGCATTGGGGAAAAGATACGAAAACCGCGGCAGATAATGGAGGTTAAAATGCACAGTTGCTGTACCGTCAAGTACAGCATGCTCAGAACTTCGGGAACTCTCCGTAGCTTTAAAATTTGCTGCAGAACACGGGGTTTTCGAAAATCTATGCAACAACAGATTTTTCTAATTCATAACAGTGTATTTCAAGTGGTTATGGAATTACCCTATTTGTCAGAAGTGTGATAACCCTCCGGTGATCCTTGTATATTACAGCTAGCTTCAAGGTAAGCTCGACATCAGTTTCAATGACGCAGACAGTTGTAACCGTTGGTGATTTCCTTTTGAAAAGGCATAATCGAAAGTGAAAGACCAGAGTAGTGTCATTGTTTGCTTGAAGGATGTGACATCCGAAGCATAGAGCTTTCGGATACTTTATCCTAAAGAACATACATTTATCACTGTGCCGAAAGAATAAAGACCACACTTATGGTCCACGTTACTTACAGCAGTGTTGCCATTTGATCAATTTCCTTTATACCTTTACACACCTATGCTCTGTGTACACACGTTGCGCACCCATACGCATGCACTCATTCGCCTTCCTGTCTGAAGTTCGATTTGCCAAGGTCACTCTCAATCTATTCGTCGTAGTATCCATATTCGTACTTTACTGCTTCGGTTCAGTTAGAATATAACGACAACTATTTTCCGCTTGACGTTACCTTCCCTGTTCGTACAGCACATTTGTGTTCAGAGGCAAACTACCTGCTTAATGGGCGCTAAAGTCAAGGCGCGTAGGATTTTGGGCAGATGCCACTTTCGTTGGTTAAAGCGGACGTCTTTTCCGGCTCACAATCAACTGAACCCACAGCCTGGAACACTCCGTAACCTCTTAGTGGTCAATTCCTTGCTCATCCTGGCCACCATTTTTACACTGTTTTGTAACTGGACTGACGATCAAACAGGTTAAATAGATCTTGCTCATCATTTTGGTGTTTTCAGGAAGATACTATTCGTATATCCGTAAGTACGGAACTTTTTGTGAACAACCAAAAAACTCTCAACAATCGTCAAAGTGCAGTGTTGCTGGTGGACATTTAAACCGTCTTTAATATTGCAAGACGGCTGTTCGAGACTGTCGATCACTACACCTATCTGGGTGGTCATCTCATCAGCCTGTAAGTGATGACGGTGTCCCCGAAGAAAACGAAAGCATGTGGTGCATTCGCCAACCTACGCCATTTGCAGTGTCACAAATTCGCCCATTTATCGATTAAGTATATCGTTTGCCTTGTGTGCGCTCGCTCTGTTTTGCTTTACGATTTAGGGATTCGGTGCATCTACACCTTCGGTATTCGGCCACCGTTGTCCCCACCAATTAGCTTGCATCAAATGGGCTGACTGTGAATAACGTGAAAAACCGTCAGCACACGTTTGGGAACCGAGTGAGTTCGTGACCGACAACCGACTGGCGTAATGAAAATGTACCGTCTCAGCTGGTTGGATTACGTACCTCGTAAGCCGACTGAACGCCCACCCCACCATGCAATATTCAGTGTGGCTGCTGATGATCGGAAGAAACCGTAGGCGGCCAAGCGATGGCGTTAAGAAAGCCTTAATCGCCCGCTGAGCAAAGTTGGTATGTTTCACCTGCCTGGTTGGTGAGTTCGTGAGTATTCACATAGCTGATGAAGGGACATCTCAGAAGTGACACTGTTGTAGTCAATGGCGAGCCTGGAACCCCAAGTTTTTCGAACTTCCCTCATTCAGATTCAGGTTTTCTCTGCTTTTACGTTCTTTATAAACGTATACTGTGATGTTTTGCGAACTAGTGAAAACCAACGGCAATCCGGGCCACAACACTCAGGAGCACGGTTCCCGGCTTGAAACGGTGACGATAACTTCAGACAGTGGATAAACTATTGGAGGACACTCACAAAGAATACCTGTACAACCTTGTTGATAACTCACTACGTTCACTGTCGGCACAACCTGTTAGCGTAGCAAACTAGGTCGACCTGAGAATCCTACTCGTTCATCCAAGCAATGTTCAAGTCAACAAAAGGGATACTTCTTCCCGACAGCACGTGGCTGCCTATTCACAAGAGATCGGCGCTATCCGGCCTGTGACGACGCATACAGGTAAGTGAAAGTTAAATATACTGTGTTCATGTGTATTCCACTGTCAAATGTACCCCAGTGTGTACGCCGTCCTAGAAGCAGAGCGATTCATTGTGTTGATGGTCGAAGCTGCTGTAAGTTGTCGATGCACACATTGAGTTTAGGTAGACCCCGATCAGACTGAAAAATTAAAAATAACCGCAGTTGGAGAGTTGGTCCCTAAAAAGATAGTAAATCAATGGAAAAACTAAGGGAGTCTTCGTTTGAAGGAATCTTGCTCGAAAGATTATTGCATATTGAAAATTGTATTCCTGCTTGAAAAGAACTCAAACGTATATCGGGAGACCCAAAAGTAGGAACGCCAACAGTACGTCGATTCCAGTCGATAAGCCGAGGGTATCGGACGTCACAGGGCGCAAAATGAAGAACTCATATTAATTTAGCACAACCACTAGCTTAAAATTCAGCCTGAGCCTTCTTCACTGTTTCGAAGCGGCTACCATCAGACACACTGCGAAATTATCGTTTCCGACGCTCTTTATTGTCCTAAAAATGGCAAGGAAATTTGTGTAATTGTTAATTTATTACAACTTCGCCTTGCGACTCTATTTGATTGCATAAATATGATAGTTTATCGCATACACTCGTAAAGGATGCGGTAAACTCCATTGTGATGTTAACCTTCACTTTTTTTCTCCAGCAAGTGAAAAAATCTCAAACATACGGCTTTACTGCGATACGATCGTATTAAGACAGACAACACAGAGTGAACGATGTTGAAGAAAGAATCAAACATATTCAGTTCTAATTTGGGAAACGCAAAACCTGACAAAGTGTTTAACCGATATACAATCAAATCAACACATCAGTGGATGACAGCTGATACTTGGATGGTGATACAATCAATGAAGCTTAAAATGCAACAAGGTAGAAGAAAGATTTAGCGAAGAGAACTAAATGGTATGTACATGATTGTAATCTGATTAGAAGATTTACAAACAAATGCGCCGCTTTTTGTCCTGGGTGTTCGATGTTGCAGTGCTCGGACACAAACGCAGTTCATCGGCGAATAGTAGGAGTCGGTGGATAGGCAGAGTAAAGAACCACAGAAATTAACACTAAACTTGTGCCGAACAAAAAATTCCAACTCAAATTAATCCCGAGAAACAGCACCGAAAACAAGCAAGAGAGAACGATTGAAACGGAACACGCGAATCCCTGGAACAAACACAAATGAGGAACGGCAAGCGATATTACTCGGATCGAAATCAAGACATCTTGTTAGCTGGGAAAACATTTGTAAACGCACAAAACAGTAACTTTTTTTCCCAGGCTATCGTTAATCACATATTCAAATCAAAAAGCCAGCAAAGACAGTGAAAGACTTGTAGTGATCTCCGACTTGACAGGCGCGCACATGTGAAGCCGAGAATGATATTGAAAAATTAAGAAGAGGGAAACTGGGAAACCCTCCAGCAATTATTCGACAATTATAATCTGATAATAATAATAATAGTAATGATTGGTGACAATAAATGGGTGATTGACGCTTGTGCTTTGATAACGACCATACAACCATGAAAAAACAGATACAGTTTAAATTACTGGTGACTATCCCTAATTCTCAACAGCGTCTTCGGTCTGCCTCACGTACGCCAGTGGGCCACTGTCCCGATAAAGCGTACGCGGTGTGATAGAATCAGTTAGCAAATCGTTGTCTGCTGGTGGTGCGTAGTCGATTGTTCGGCAAGCGGTGCATCCCTTCATTTCGATCAAGCAATATCGGTTTGAACTAGCTATTGCACTGACTACCGCAATTAATCATCCACAAGCGTTTTGTTTTTACAGAACGTATAGATGTTGCAATAAACGTTTTGATTATTCCACTGTCATTCTAATTAAGTAGTAAACGTCAGTTTGACGGCGGACAGCAGTTTATTGAATTATAGGAAATTCACTTAATTCGTCTCCTTCATTTTGGAACTTACCTAAGTAACAGCCCGTTGCCCAACAATGGTTTCTGGGGGAAACTACTTTCACAAATTGTATTCAACTACTTACCGTGTTTAGTATCAACCAAAGCCGATGATATCGTAAACGTTAAAGTGCCCTGTTATTGCCTCAGTTAAGAATGACAACGACACTTTGACAACTTACAAGTACGTACCAAACAAGACTTACCATCTATACCGGAGTTACTGGGGGGGGGCTATGAATTCCGCACTGTAAATTCCGTACAATATGTCAACGCGCTGATAAACTCGCCACTCTATATAATATCTTTTAGTTCTTCCCGATTGTGTGTACACACAAGTTCTGCAACTTCACAAGGAACAAACAATGCGTATCCAAGAGCTTACTGTTGGCGCTGAGAAAGCGCACAGGCAGTTGGTATCTCAGGATAAAAATTCCTCGTGTAGAAAAGCTTGTGGCATCGTGTGCAAACACGCTGATCTGACCAAACAACTTCCCTCTGTTGAACTCACACTGCACACAGACGTTACCCGTGTGGCACATTCTAAACCTTATCGGAAGTCTTGATGCTGCTGGTGTGATGAACATTCCATAAAAAACAACTGTGTCCTCACCTGCATTCAGTTCTGGCAATTCTATCAAAAGATCACATTCAAAAGGCATCTCTTTCCAAATGCAACGGTTGCAGGTTGTCCATCTTCAGATCAACAAACCTAACTGACGACAAGTTGAGTATTCTAGGGATTAGTAAGTCAGCAACCGTGGAACAAGGTAGGACATACCATTTGTTGTCTGTCTAAATGTGAACGGGCAACATATTGTATTCGATCTCGATACTGAATCGGCCGTGACACTGTTGCGACCCGGTGCCACAGACAGACCCATCCACTAGACATCTGTAATGTTATACATGTCAAACGGTGTGCGTTCCTTGCACTACGAACAATTCCTTACACTACGCATGTGGTTACGTGACTGAAGGACCGAATCCAAATGTGTTTGACCGAAACTAGACTGAACGTCTTTTCGGCATTCTGTTAAGCTACAAAACAAGCGAGGTTCAGGCGCGGTTATCTGAGAATTTTGAATGCACATACGAACCTGTTCGATCAGACACAGTTGAAAAGACAGCGAAAGCACGCTGCAGATTTACAACCCAACGCCGAAAGCAATATCGAAGTTTTGGAAGACCCAGACCCTACCTTACACATATTGTAATATAGTCGAAAATGAAATATGCCGGATCCAGAAAGAACGTAAATTGAACTTATCCAATGTGTAAATCGGGAAGCACTCATTTTACACGCCATAAAAACCTGACGGTACAATGTAACAGTTAGATTGTAACTTCCTATCAGAAATTGAGGACATACGGGGATGGTCATCAGAAGTGAGCTTTTGATAAAGCTGAACTTGGATCATGAGTACAAAGAGGTCGAACTAGATGAGGATTCGTGCCCTTGCACAGCAATCAACACCCAAGTGGGATTGTATCATCACATCTGATTCCCATTCAAAATTAACCTTGCGCCATCAATAGTTCAACGTAGCATTGACTTTGCTTTTAATGCTAAACCTAATGCGTGTGTATACTTTGATGACAATTTGAACGCTGGATACAATACTGACCAACATTCGCAAATTTTGAACTTTGTGATGAAAAGACTACCAAGCATAGGTCTTGTATGGAATACAGAAAAACGTGAGTTCCTGGTGCCCAGTGAGTAATAGCTCAGATTTAAATGGTTAAAGAAAGGGTTATAGCTATTAGAGGAGGAAATATGGGCTCTACTTGATTACCCATCACCTGAAAACCTGAGCGAGCTGCGGCTGTTCTTAGGAGTGATAACCCAATTTTCTCCATCCATAGTCTTTGTGGTGAAGCACATATATTCTCTTTATCACTTTTTCACAGAAGGCGAAAGCTGGTGGTGAACTCTAACTTATGAGACAGATTTTTACAATATCACGTGTTCTAATAAACTATAATCCACAAAAACCAATCGTAATCTCTTGTGATGTTTCCCCGTATGGTTTTGTGTTGTGCTACTACACAAGCTTCCAGATGGCTGGGAACGTCCCACTTTTTATCGCTGTCGGACAATCAATACAGTAGGCAGAAAGTACTCAACTTGTCTGGAAAACCTTGGCCATTACTCTTGGTGGGAAACAGTTTCACCAATGCCTTCTCGGAAGATCGTTCATAAAATTACGGATCAGCGATGCCTTGTTTCATTACTAGGCGGGGAAAAAGTGACGCTGAAATTGGCCTCACCAGAAATGACCGGTTGGTCTCTCACCTTATCTGTTTACAACTATGACAATTAATACACTCCCAAATGATTCAATACTAATGTTGATGTCTTAAGTAGATTGCTAACAGGGGGTACGCCTTCTACAGAAGCCATCCCATGGGAAATTGTGAATCTCACTCCATGCTTTAAACAGTCTTCTATTGCATCGACAGACACATGCCGAGAATCGGATAAAAACACCAAGCTAGCCTTTGTCGAGCGATACGCACAGGCAGGAGGGCCAGGATTGGTGTCCGGTGAAATTATACTATTTCAACCAGAAGTAACCAAACGAGTGTTCAGAACGGATGTCTGTTTCGACAATCCAGGCTTCGCGGAAATGTGGTAGTCAACCCATTTTCAGGCGTGCTGGCGTAGACCAGATTCTGACGTTGTGTCAATAGGTAAGGTATGGGTACTCTCTCAAGGAAACCAAAACTGTCCCAACATACCATTACACTCTTAGTGATAACCGACGACACCATGGAGACTAACTCATTCGGACATTTTTAGTCCGTTTGAAGGTTAAGTGATTTTATTAATCTTGGATGCTCATTCCGAACAGATTGACATTCACAGTTTTTCAGCAACAGCGACTAGTACAGCAGTCAAATTATGTACAACGCTGGTAACATTTGGTCCACCATAAGCCATTGTGAAAATGGTTCTACGTTCACCAGAGCTGACAGTACATTTCATCAATTCAAATGGAATCAAACATATTGCAACATCGTCTTACAATTCCACTCCGGATTGTTCAGCGTGTCGTACAGACACCGCGGACTAGTTGTACGACGGCACGAACGACTTGTAAAATGCATGCACAGACATCACTTCGTTCGCTCTTTTCAACTACGCACGTGAAATGAATTACAAACAAGTGAGCACGTGGGCACCAGCAGGCAAATTTTTAAAGTGATCAATTATCCTTCAGTACAGGAAACGGAGCAGTCACATGAATGTGCAATGGTAAAAGATGGAAATGGATGCGGGGTGTACGGGAAAAATGATAAAACTTGCGGTAGAGTGCGGTTGAAGGTTCGTGCATCGACTAGTTGAACAAGATACACGAGCAATCAATGCACACTGGAAAGTGTAAAATAGAAACGAGGGATGGGAATAAAGACACAAGAATGGAGAATATACTCAACCTATGTGACGTACTAATAAAACAGCGATAAGTTCACTAACTTCTGTTTTTGAGCACATAACGGCGGATTTATCGGTGTATTGCGAGCGCTTTGGAGAAGGTAACAAAGTATCTACTCAGCATTTGGCAAATGACAGGGAATGTTTTAACTGGATCCATTAGTTGGTCAGATTTTTGTAAATGCTCTACAGCTGCACTTTTTTCTGTCCCACTGTTGGCAGTTGGAAGCCATTTGGAGAGGTATTTCGAGATTTGAGTGTAAAGTGTCCTCATCGTGCGGCCAACATACTACCAACCGCAGGTACAGGCAGATTCATAAATAAGCATACATCTGACAACGATATTGGTGTTTTACAAATGTATTCGGGAACATCGTTTTAAAGTACAGGTTATGTTGAAAAAACAGCCTGGTGTCCTCTTGCATGTTGCGTGTGGGTCGTGCCTTATCTGCTTATCGGAATTTTGATAAAACCACCGGCAAGAGCCCTACAGAACTTATATCTAATCGTCATCCCCAGACTCCGCCGGACTTACTTCATGAAGAGTCTTAATCAAAAACCCACGATAAACATGAGCCAACAAGCCAGATAGTCTTAACTAACGATAAAAAAGGTGTTTGCCAGCAGCACGTGGTCGACTGATCCACGTGTTGTAACTTTCCCCAACGATCAATCAGTAGCTGTTTGAAGTGACCATAGTTTCGACCGTGTTGATCACCATAACTAATTATTCACACATCACTTGCCTTACACTTCACAGACTGCGTGGTACCCACTCTACGATGAGGCTGCAATATACCTTTTGAATGTCCTGCTACCGGTCTGTTTAAGCAGCAAACATAACACATTCTTAGCCCATGCTCTACGTGATGGCCAATAAAGTGTGAATTAATAAATATCTGAAATGATAGAAAGGCGTCAAGGTTTAATCAGAACCACGGAGAAGGTTCTCAACCAAAATCTTAGGCTTAAGAGCCCATAGCGCAGGACAATAGTTGCACTACAACGAAATAAGATAAATTCCGTGTTCCAGAAACAAAAATCCTAACTCTGAGACTACAGTTGGCTTTCGACCACGGAACCCCCTGACGTAAACAGCTCACTCAATATCTTCAGTACAATTCGGTGTAGCCCAACAGATCCGTTACAGAGAGACTGGACCTTGACGTGATGACTGGTTCCGTATCCTGATGACCAAGTGAACTAAACTGGATGGTGTGAAAATGATACCGACAGTCACTGAAGCCAATAAAACCAGTACGTGGAGATCTGATGAACCGCATTCCACTGGATCAAGTTAAAGACTGAATAAAGAACGGTTTCTAATTCAGGGAAACCGGAGTTAATTTCAAATTATCCGTAACCAACTCGCTGTCATGCGGTACAGGCCTTTGGACCAAGGACCTTGGTTGACATCCTTAATCGTTCTCCTACACACAACCATGACTTTTTGTGCAATAAATAATCCCGGCCCGATGGGTCATAAAAGTGAGCATAGTATAGTTAATACGGTTACAAAGAACATTGAGTTCCCAGTACTGAATGAAGAACTCGGTTACAGAACCGTATCTTTAAGAAAACTACAGTATAGAGGACAGGAGTGAGTAGTGTCTAAGCGAACATGGAAATCGTCTTAAGAGGACAAGAAGTGCTCTGAATGTCTAGGAGAACGGGCAGCAGCTCCCAACTCACCAATATACACGATGCATTCAAGAATCCAATACTCGGTCCAGATCACTCCAAGACGATGAACCCTTGAGTGGTCAAACATCTTCACATTCAGAAGTGTGATCAATCGACCTATTAGTTACTTTTTGTCGTTTTACACTAACGTCCCTGGGAGTCCTTCATGCAGTTACAACCTGCACCCATAAGTGTGTGTACAGTGTTCGTATCAGATTGTACGAGTTTCATGGGACCAAGTAAGCTGCCCCATTTTTGACAGTTCATCGCACCGTAAGAAGAGCGAATGACCTCGATTTCCTCTCTTGGACAGTGGATCAGCCACCACGGGGAACGTTGTTAATTGCGAACAAAATGTTGACGCAGAAACGCTTCTGTAAACGAACCGTTTGGACAAACACCAGGACCATGAAACTGCTGATTGTTCGGGTAAAAGTTGCTAGTGTAAGAACTCATTGTCTAGCCAAGTATCCTAAGATATTCCCATCGGGAATTCGACATAAAGTGGTTATCAGGATTAGAACGAATTAGCAAACGGTAAAAATTAGTATATTATGAAAAGAGTTGTTTCCGAGAAGCAGTTCCACTTATAAATTCCACATAGTGATTTAGGACGGTTGTTGTTACTTTGCACCTCAAACGTAAAGTTCCACTTCACGGAGAAATGATAAAGGTAAATTGATGGTGTCATTATAGCCAGCCTACTGGGAACTGGTCTGTTCTCTGTCTCGTATCTGGCGTAGCAGTCAGTCTCGGATTGAGAGTAAGGCCCTATACTGCACCCATGTGGACGATACCACATTGACAGTCGAAAAAGAGGAAGAGTATTCACAGTTTGCGCCGCATTTCAATCAACCTTACTCAAACATAAGGCTCCATTTTGAATGTGAGTGAAATGGATGTATTGTGTTCCATATCGATTGTACGGTGTCAAGGCCAAGTTACCGCAAGAACACACAGCATGGCCAATATCTGCATTTTAACAGTTTTGTTCAAGTTTGATATAAAGCGAGTGTTATGAGCACACCGTTTAAGAGAGCACGTGAAATGTGTACTCTAGATAATCTGGAGACGGAGTGCGCTGCTACTGCTGTTGAACAGCTTCAAAGATGACGGCTATCTTGATGGTTTTTATCAAGAAGTAATGCAAGTGAGGTACCGTCTGATGTGCATAAGATGACACTTTCCCTGCAGCTACCTTTCAAAGGTGATGACGTACACAACAAGGTCTTCAGACGGCTAAGTTGGGCACGGTAACGCCGTACGTGTCGGTAACCACACCACAACTCGGATCCGAACACCCCTGGTTAAAGATGCATTCTTTAAAAAGGCATAACAACTTTCTCCTGTGACAAATTTGAACAAAGAAGTCAGGAATAGTTTTTGGCAAACCGTTTCTATCGGGCACATTTCGCTGCATCTCATACATACTTCAATCTGCGGGTCTATATGGTAAAGTTATATAGGCATTGTGAGGCTAAACAACACAGTCAATAACTACACACACACATCAATGCGCATTAATTATCGAGGTATTCTGATACTGATGAACAAGTCTTTCTGTACTCGGAGGGGTGCCTTCCATTTACGAATTGCTAACGGACTCTGATCCGAATGTGACAAGCAAGGGTGTGACGAGTAACTGTTCTCGTCCATTACATCAAGAGAACCCGTGCCGATTTCTAACACCAATATCCCTCACGATATCCACAAACTCGAAATTGTCACAAAGATTATATGGGGTGTAATTTTCACTGTATCAACCTCAGTATTTCCGTTAATCAATTTGCAGTTGCGTAATACGGCGAATTGCACATATAGAGTATCAGTCTTGGGGAGTTTGTATAAACGTGCGACGATGGATCCTGTTGGATTCATCTGGTCAAACTGAGTTCACATAAGACCCTGCTGCTTTAGTCGTTCTAAATAACTTGTAATTTGATTTTCAGTAGGCTTTGTTTTGTCTTTCTCATCTTCTGTCTTGCTGCACTTTCTATCATCTGAGAGTATCGACAGCATCCTGTCGATATAATCAGATTTGTTAAGATTCACAACTCCGTCGATCTGTTCTGGCTGAGTAAGCAGGATATCATTACGTGTATGTGCAAAACTCTCAGGGCATCCAGATACTTTTGGGTTGTCTGACTCTTGAGAAGTGAAGGCAATTTTGTAACAACTACTGACCAAATCAGATTTAAATGGCTCAAGATTGACATCAGATGAAGGACTCAGGTGGAACGTTTGCCTTAATAGATTCTTGAATTGGACTTCGATCTCTAGCTGATCACCCTTAGAGCACAGGCAACAAAACTTAGGTCCTAATTTGTAACATCCAATTAACGTTCGGTCCAGATCTAACCAGTTACGTAGAGTCTAGCAATCGCTTTCATTGTTACTTGTTAACAATCACTTTTTAGTTTTTACGATTTGCCTTATGACGTCTTCATAAACCACGTATAGGTAGATTGGTTAGAGGAATAATTGATGTGAACAGTTGTTTGCCACATCCGGATCAGAGTCCGACAGCAATTCATACATAGAAGGCACTCCTCCGAGTACAGAAAGACTTGTTCATCAGTATCAGAATACCCTGATAATTAATACGCATTGATGTATATATGTAGTTATTGACTGTGTTGTTTAGCCCCACAATATCTATATAACTTTACCATATAGACCCGCAGATTGAAGTATGCATGAGATGCAGCGAAATGTGCCGGATAGAAACAGTGTGCCAAAAACTGTTCATGACTTCTCCGTTTAAGGATACATTGCTGCCACAGGCCAAATTTATATGTATCAGATGGATGACCAAATTGGAAGTGCGAGTATTCCAACACTTGGCAAAGCCCACAGTGGGTACATCGCGGATGACACGGGGGACCGGACGAGCCATCATTCAACGAGGTCTGAGCAGCGGGAGACAAATGACAAGCAAAAAGTCCACGAGAGAATGCATTAGCCGCACGCGCAACACCGGACAGAAATGTACACAACGGGCACACGCGTGGCTTAGGAACGCGCGATCAAGACAATAAAGATAGTGTTTTAGTGAAAAACCCTTTGCTACAAGTATGCACCATGTCAGATACGTGTGATCGGTTACCTACGTCAGCAGAACAGACACAGTTACGTCATCGAATGACAGATCATATTCGGGAGCAGGTTCAACTTCTGATAGGTCAAAGCGTCATGTGGAGCATGCAATCAACGTGAAACTGACAGTAAACTTTGTAAATCACTCGGCGCCTTCTAAACACATCGTCGAGGGAACGCAATCAAGGCATTTCGAGTCGTCTGCGCGACAAATGTCAATCGATTGCTACGCTTCGCGGAGGCCCGTTATGAAAAAGGTGTACCCCACCCTATGTAAAGCAACGTTAGTTGATAGTCAGTGGCTTGGTAGCGAACTCGAATCGAACTAATGTGTGCAGGTGTTTCAATGTTGTGTGTGACATCATTCTTTGACCTATTGATGAACAGTCCGATTTTGCTATATAGGCAGTTAGCTGCAGTACGTACTTGTAAAGGTTCAGTGAAATAGTACTGGATATATCTCGAAAACTTACGATGTTTACATCAGGAAAACATTGTTTCAGATACTGTTTACGTCAGTAACCACTGACTGATCAAGACTTAGAACACCTTAATAGACATAAGGGAACAAAAGTGTTCAAAACCTACTAAGCGATCTTACAGTTTACCTCTGAAGTGTAGTATTTCCGACTAACGTTACATACTACACAGGATTAACAGAAAATTCACAGATCAGAGGAGGATGAGAAAGATTATGTTGCGTTAGACGGTTTGAAAAGGAAAGACGAAACAGAAAGTTTCAGTTTCAGAGCATCAGCAATAAGAAGATTGCGAAAAATCGGAAGATAATGGACGGAACAGAAACCAAACCACTGCTTATCAAACATAACAATTGAACTACGCCATTCAGGAGACAACTGACCGGCATCAACAAAGAGAGATCGAGAGACCCTACATTCTACTGCAGTGATTCTGATGATCAAGGTAGTTGAATACTTGATTAGATGTCCCGATTATATGCTTCAAGTCTACATTTGAATTCAACTACCGATGACGCAGTTACACCAGACTGCTACGTTGTTCCCAATTGGACATACCCGGAAGCTAAAACTATTCTTTGCAAGTCAAACGGCTTGATTGGTGCTGTAGATTTAACGAACTACCGTTAAAATGTTCATCGTTAAGGGGCATAAGCATTCTTCTTAAGGAGTGTTTGGATTGATGGACGATCTTATGTAAGGAAATCAAGTCCTCCCTTATATGCCAGTAGTGCACTAAGCAAACTCTGGGGGAGGTAGAGAAAACAATGCCGTAACTTGTTTTGCAGCCTTATGTTGTGCCTTCTTAAAAACAATAATGCTTTTAATGAACTAAGGACGGTAAGCTTGGGCATTTGGTCGGAGATGGAGGTCTACCAGTGAACTGAGTAAAACCGTTAAAGTAGCCTAGTGAATAGCCTAAGTGCCAAGTGGACTATCATTGTCACGGATACACTGTTAGTAGACAGACTAAAGGTACTTGATACAATTGTGCCCAAGTCGCACTCAAAATTTATACCAAACCCTTCACCTCTCAGAAGGTAAGCTGTGTAACACGAGTGGCCGAGACGCATCATTTTGCATTTGGCCATGTTAATGAGGAGTCTGTTTTTTTGTCGCGCAGCAACACTATGTTTAAATCACTCAGTAGCTACTAGCTTATAGTCACATTGTGCTGTTGTGTCCGCAAAAGACGTTTGGCCAACAAGTTGGCTTATTGCGCAAACTTCTGTACAGGTCATGTCAAAAACTAATCCACAAACGCGTGCACTCATTTGCACGACAGACATGCACTCACATACATTGGGTGACAGTACGTGGTTATTCGCCTTGGTGAAAGTTCTCACACATCATGTACACACTGTTTAGATAGTCTCTTCTTGTCCGTCGTGTTCGGGGCTTGTCCTTTTGCTCCTGAATGTCCCCTGCGGGCAATACACTACTTGTGAGTAGTATGCTACTCACAACGAAACTGCCTGTTATACAACACTCCTCCTCCTTCTGAGGTTCCTTGGTTCCTTCGCATTTGTTGGTGAATCCTCTCCGATCGACGCGGTGTTTCCTCCCGGATTATTGATCTTCTGGTTCGTCGCGCCGGCATCTCGTGCCACGTTGCTAACTCACTGGCGTGCACTCGTTTCGTCTCACCGTCCTTCCTGATCGTGTATACAGGGCTCCGTCTGGATATTACCAAATACGGACCTTTTCATTTAGGCAAAAGTTTTATTGATCCTGGCTCGCTGACACCCGTGTTCCGATGATCTCGATAGTTCACCCGTTCTCCTAGGTTGAACATTCTAGTCTTGCCTTGCGGATTGCTCCTTTGTGCGTGCCTGCGATGCCTTCAGATCTCGTTTGGCTCTTTCTCTTTCGGCAACCAATTCTTTAGTGGGATCAATACACTCTGGCCATACCCCAAAGTCCTGATACACCGGAAGTCGAGGGGTTCTATCGTACATCAATTGAAATGGAGATTTCTTCGTGCTCGCCTGCACAGACGCCCGGTAGGCCAATAACACCAGTGGCAACGCAGACTCCCAGTCTCCTCCTTTGGCTGACAACCATTATTTGACCGTTCGGTTGTTACGCTCAGTTAGGCCATTCGTTTGTGGGTGATACGGCGTCGTTCGGATGCGCTTGATTCCCAGTTGCTGCATGCGTGTTCGAAACTCATCGCTTTCGAAGCATGGTCTCTGATCCGTCAAGATCGCCTTTGGTACACCGGGGTTTGCTACGATGTGCTTCATCACCATGTCTCCCACCGTAGATGCTTTCTGATCCGGAACGCCAGTCGCTTCGATCCAACGGGTAAAGTGTTCCGTCATGACCAGAACGTACTGGTTACCGCAAGCGCTCAGTGGAAATGGGCCCATAAGATCCATAGGCCAGAGTTCACCGATTTCGGAGACTGTTATTGGCTGTAAGGGCTGTTGGGCTCCCCGATTGTCGCTTTTAAGTAACCGACATTGTTGGCATGCAAGTTGTCACATCCTCTTTGATCTTCCGGTGTGTGCCACTTCATGGCAGTCTGCCACCATTTTCCTCCTCAGTTGTTTCGGGGTGCCTACCACACACGGGCGCCCAACGCCACGCTGCCATGTCAATACGCCTGCACTGTTTAAGCCAACTCTTTTCCATTGGGATGCGATTATTTTCATCTCCTCATCCTTAGTATTTGTGGGGATTCTCACGCCTCTTGCCAGAGCTTCAATCACTTTCTGGAGGACCTTATCTTGACGTTGTAGGCGTACTAGCGTTTGTGGGTCCTGCTCCATTATTAAGCCGTTGACTCCAACGGTCACTTTGGGGAGTTCGTCGTCTACTTGTGGTCGAGAAAGAAAATCCGCGACGTAATTGCTCAAACCAGGCACATGGTTGATCGTGAAGTCATAGTCCTGTAAACGTATTGCCCAGCGGGCTAATTTGCCTCTCGGGTCCCTCGCAGTCATGATCCATTCCAGGGGCTTGTGATCCGTCTCCACGTGGAACTGTTGACCCAACAGGTATGGCCTCCACTTGTCCAGTGCCCAGACGATTGCCAAACATTCCTTTTCAATAGTCGAATATTTCTGCTCCGTTGGAGTCAGGACTCTGCTGGCATACTCGATTACTCCTTCCTTTTGCTTGAGTACTGCCCCAATGCCACGGTCACTGGCATCTGTTGCTACGATGAACGTTTCTTTTGTGTTCGGTAGTTTCAACGTCAGTTGTTGCTCGTTCATCGCTTGTTGCACTCGCTTGAACGCCCTCTGGGCATCGTCGGTCCATTCAAATTTCTTGTCTTTTCGAAGGAGTTCGTACAATGGCAATGCAATGGAGTGAAAATTTTTCACGAACCGACTGTAGTACCCCGCTTGACCCAAAAATTGTCTCAGGGTTCGTTTGGAATTCGGAGCCATGGCTTCTCTAATTGTCAGTATTTTCTCCGGGAGAGGCTTGATTTCGCCTTGACCCACCTTGTGTCCCAGTAACACCACCGATGATCGTCCGAGCTGTGACTTATCAGCATTGATCCGCAGTCCTGAGTTCTTAATGCGATTCAAGACAGCATCTATATGGGCAGCATGTTCCGATTCCGTGTTGCTGTATATTACGATATCATCTCCGTATACCGCCACATTATCCAGTCGTTTTACCAGCTGAACCATCAGGCGCCGAAATGTGAAAGGTGCCCCGGATAGGCCAAACGGCATGCGCTTGAACTGATACTGTTTTTCGCCTACCGTGAATGCGGTCTTCTCACGATCTGTGGGTTTAATTGGTACTTGCCAGTATCCGGAGCGTAAGTCCAAAACTGTGAACAATTTCGCCTGCTGTAGCTTGTCAAAAATATCAGCGACGGACGGTATTGGTACGACTGTATTCTGTGTTACCTCATTCAGCCGTCTAAAATCCACACAAAAGCGGTACTTCCCGTTGGACTTCTTCACCAGGAGAACAGGCGAGTTGTACGGACTGTTGGCTTCTTCGATAACATCCTCGCTCAGCATGTTCTGTATTTGTCTCCTCAATTCCTCCTCAAGATGAACCGGTATCCTGCGGGGCCCGTGAGGTCGAAATGTTCCGGTTGTTGGTATTTCATGGGCAATCCAGTTGCAAAATCCGTACGGATCATCGTCAGTCGTAAATACTTCCGCGTATTTCTCGACCGTGGACTGGAGCAGGGGGGCTGTGCAACTGGGGGTTTTAACCTTGCGTACTTGGTTGACGCTATCCTTTCGCTGTCCTATGAGCGTCAGGGAGCCATACTTGGTTGACAACTTCTTGAGCTTCAAGTCAATCACGGCATCTGTTGCAGCGAGGAAATCGGCTCCGAGTATCGTTTGCCTGGTTTCTGGGGACACAATGAAACGGTGCTTTACGATATGGCCGCCGATACGTACCCCACATTCTTTCACACCGTCAACCAGTAGACTATGACCTCCAACCGTCTTGATCATCATGGATGTCGGTTCTAGGTTTTGCTTTTCGGCACGAGCAATCAACGAAATAGCTGCCCCTGTATCGACTAAACACTGTTCTACCTCTCCATCAACTTCAACCCTTGTATGTACGGCCCCCTTCTCAATCGCTCCCATTACTAGTCGACCCGCCCAACAAAAAGAACAATCACGAAACACTTTATTTTTAGACCTCTGAGACCGCCGGATTGGGCAATCCTTCTTCCAATGTCCTTTTTTTCCACAGATGAAGCAGCCTCCTGGTTGATCGTTCTTCCGTGCTGCTGTTCTCAGGGCAGCTACATCCGCTGCGAGTTGCTCCATTGCCTTCTGCATTACCTCCAGTGTCTTCTTGTCCGTATTGCTGTTTGCATCCACTGAGGCCACGGACATTACTGCCAACTCCCGCGTCCCCTTCGCCAGATCGTCAAGGTCCATCGACCGGGCGACATGGGCAATACGGACTTGGTCGCGAACCGCCATTGGGAGACCTTCAATAAACTGTTCCGTCAATAACTGTCGTCGTGGTTCTTGATCCAATCCTGGCAGAGCCCTGTTCAACAAACCTTGCAGAGTGGCGGCAAACACGGATGGGTCTGCTCCTTGTCCAAGCCTGGCCGCCTTGAACCGCCGCATGGCCTCCTGGCGGTCAGCCGGACTGTCAAACATAGCCACCAGCGCCTACTTCGCAGCGGCCCACTCCATCTTCGCGCTGGGTTCAACACCGCCTTCGCCCTGCCCTTCACCAGCGTCCGCAGGGCAACCAGTTTCCCACGGTCGGTCCTGACTCCGACCACTTCGGCCACGTCCTCCAGGAACGTCCGGACGTCTCCATCTTCGAACGGCTGTGGCCAGGGAATATTGATCCTCGCGTTCGTCTCGGCACCAGTTGTTGTGTCCGCAAAAGACGCTTGGCCAACAAGTTGGTTTATTGTGCAAACTTCCGTATAGGTCACGTCAAAAACTAAACCACAAACGTGTACACTCATTTGCACGACAGACATGCACTCACATACATTGGATGACAGTACGTTGTCATTCGCCTTGATGAAAGTTATCACACAGTACGTATACACTGTTCCGATAGTCTCTTCTAATCCGTCGTGTTCGGGGCTTGTCCTCTTCTTCCTGAATGTCGCCTGTGGGTAATATACTACTTGTGAGAAGTATACTACTCACAACGAAACTGCCTGTTATACAACACCCAAATGTTAGCGTTAGCAGCATATAAGAACAAAAGGGAGTTTTTTAGATGTGGAATATGGAACACGAATAAAATGGAGGATAGAGGTCTTAGTATAGAATTCTTTGACAAACCGCCGGTCGTACAATACCAGTCTGAAAAGGCCTTGCTCAATTTGACACTAAAGCGGCAGTCTTGGAGGTGGTTGATGAGCCACAGCAGTAGAGGATTTTCCACACTACAATTAGGAAGCTTCATGCAGTGTCAACCGACCTATTCGGTTGAATGCCTTTGAGAAGTTTACAGAAGCCACATCGACTGCCTACGTCTAGCCTGCCTTAAATAACACTAAATGTGTAGTCGGTCCATCTGGTCTGAAGAAGGATCTGTGTGGGAAGTGCAACGTCACCAATAAACCAACCTACCGATTGTTCACAGGTTGTTCTGAAATTATGAATTCTCGATTGGTTTCATGCGAAGTCCAGCAACCAGTGCCCATATCAACTGGCTTGCCTTCATCAACCGCTTTTGTTCAATTCTCCCGGACAGTAAGTAAACTGATAATACACGAGAATCCCCTTGAAAATCCATGCTGACTCTCAGGCTAGTGTGAATCGAGTGGAATGCCTACGCAACTAGTTAGCAATTAAGCGCCCAAGATCGCTGAGGGAATCTGTAACAACTCAATCGGCTTGCAGTAACAATATTTAAAGATGGGCGGCGCTGTGTACACACTTCCGGCTTTGGGAACTCTGCCGTCCCGAAGGGTTCGACTAAAACGTCTCTAGGGTGGCCAGGACAACGTCATACCACACCTCCTAAGTCACAGAGGACAGATTAGATCAGGATTGGGAGATTTGCCTTCACAAAGCGTTCATAGTTTTGTAACACGATCTAGTATGCTGATACTAAACGCACGTACTGGTTCTGTGGAGTTGGTAGTGGACGCCCAGATACCGGTTGTCATGAACGTTAGCAGTTTTGCTATTTGAGATGATCATCTTGTCACGGTGAGACTGGACCTTGACGTGGTGTGACGGCTTGCGCATCTCTATGACCTTTTGGGCTAAACTGGACAGAGTTACTCATACCAGGCAGGCCAACAGGTAGAGGTCTGACAAACTACAGTCTCCTGGTCCTCCAGGTTGGGGGTTGGAAGATGGTTGGCATCTCTTCCTGAAAAACGTACC
>QNGE01001509.1:5479-21400 GCA_008508345.1 Paragonimus westermani | reverse complement strand
ATTTTCAGTAGTTAGGTCCCTTCCCGTCCCCTTCTTTTTCCTTCTCTCTTTCTATATAGGGTTTGCTGTTTCTTCATGGTTGTGTGGCAGTTAAGCATTAGTGTTAACCACTGATGTATTGCTGTCTATGATGATGATGATGATTTGGTGACGGAAGCAACCGTGCTGTAGAACAGTTTTGGACTGACACTAAACTCATTTGTCAGACCTAGCTGGTACTGACGTTTGTCGTCCCTCACAGCCGTTGTTGCCCAGTTGCGGACTACAGAGAATTTATCGTATGTATTTTCAGTTTTCTCTAACCAAGCTGATCTCTTTACCAACAGTAAGTATCTTGTGCTGTGCCAGAACGGGTTTTGTTTTTGGGTCGTCCAGGTTACCAGATCGGGCCGTACCTGTCAATGACCTTAGTAACAACATCCACAGTAGACTGCCAATGACCATCGAGTGATGGATATACAGAGACATCAGATAAAAACATCGCCGAAGTCCTTGATCAGGGATATCCGGTCCACTTTGTAAAAGTTCTTTATGGGGTTTTGAGCTAGGAGAATATCTCTACCTCATCTACTGATTCAAATACGAGGACTGTGATAATTATGACCAAGAGGGGGCATTTATATGTAGGTCACTGCTAATATCTTTCGCCGGTTAAAATAGAACCTGGTTTTGAAGTTTCCAAAACACCCTCTGACATACTCGACCAAGTGAGAATTCACAAGTGCATGTGTAGAACTCAAAAGCAGATTATGTAAATTTAGCAGGAACCTCGACGGTGTTGAACACTGTCACCGTCGGGAGGGTGAGCGGTGCACCGAAGTCACGAATTGCCTTTGTCAATCTGCGACACTGAAAAGGCGTCCGGTTGTCGCTGAAAAAGGGCATACAATGATTCTGAACATTCTGTTCTATCTTATGGTTCAGAAAAGTGGCCTGCTCACGATTATATCAACAGATATGTCATATTTGATCATCACCAATTAGTCCACACTAAGTGGACTGATCGCGTGAACAACACAGCCGTTCGCCGGCGTATAGTGCGAAACGATCGCGTTGAGCGTTTTGTCGTACCGGGCACTACATAGTGAGACTACCAACAGTTGGGTAAAACTGAGCGGTGTTCATGCAACAGCGTGGGCACGAAGTATGAAGACTCCGACTGTTCCACTGAACAAAGTAGGTAGGTGTCGCCTGCCTGGTTGGGGTCTTCGTGATCACTCAACTCGCTGGTTGGAAACGCTATCCGAGATGGCGGTGTGCCGCAGTTAATGGTGTACATGCATCCATGCCATTTCCAGTTCTTTCGCCTAGTCTTATTTCACTACTCTTTAAATCGTTTCGGCAACGTTTTCTTCTTTCACGACATTTCACGTCACTGTTGAGATGAGCAACGGCCTGCGACGCATTGCGTTCTGGTTAGGCTGAAGGCCGCTGTGATGATGATGAGCTGGTGGTAAAATTAATCATAAGGTAATTAAAACCACCCATGAGTAGGATCTGGGAATCCAGCAGAAGTAAACTTGCACGCAGTATGTTTAAGCAGGCGATCGTACACCAGCGAGACAGATGAGGTCAGTAGGCCACACCGATTAGATAATTGGTTGTTAGGTTAACACGTAGAAATGCTCACAAGAACTGGATTATGTACCGTAGACGTTATGAGCTGGTCGTCAATGTAATGAGCCATAACATTGGCTTCCGCACATTGACGATCATGGTGGTAAAGCGTCAAACATGGTATATTAAGTTCTTAGGCTTCACCGCATGTCACACATTAGGTTTTTTGATAGATCGATAGTGAAAGCCCAAAGTTCTTGTATGTCATTTCAAACTTCCCTACTTTGTTGAGAATGGGTGCGGCGAGGGTCACAGCAGAGTGCCATTCTCGTGACCTTAACTCCAGTAGCTTACGTTACAGTATATTTTCCATTCAGAGGAATTTGCTGAGCACTGCTAATTCGTTGCTGATGTCTTCGGTTAAGAAGACGGTTGCATCTCACTTTTTGTTTGTAGAACTGAAGTGACTGGTGTAGTGACATTCAGAACTACGGGGTTGCTTTGGGTGGACAATAATTTCGGGGCACTATATTACGCATAAAGATCTGATCTGGTTTTTTGAGATTGGTCTGGATGGGATCTGATATCAACCGGCAGTTGACAGTGGATGATAGGCCGGGGCAATAATTAAAACAACGCATGTGGAAAGATGTGGTCAACCTCAGTTCGGCGGATCTTCAAAATACCCACCTTCATTCCGCTACGGTTAAAACAGATTGACAGAGACAGGATCGTTCAAATAAAGTACGTTTAGGCAGCTTACTAACAGTCCACGTCCCACAAAGCCGAACGGAGTGCACTCACGAGCAAACACGTTACTCACTTGCAAGGTAATGTTTCTTGTTTAACCCTTCTGTTCAAGTGAAGTGGATTATTTCGTGCGGTCCCTCAATTACCTCATGTCAATCTGCATAATACATCGAGCCCTGCGACAGGGACCTTGTGGTTAATCCGAAACCAAACAGCAATGATGAGGTAAAGATACAGTCAAATTAGTTTTAAAAGTTTTCAACAAAATAAATCGATCTTGGTTTCCTCGGTTTGGAATATCGAAACTTTACGGTCCAGTTCGATTCCTGTTCACTTTGATGTTGCTGCAATATTTTCCGATCTCCAACCAGTGAATATGGATTCCTTGAAAGCAAGCAATGCGTCTACTTTATTTAACAGAAAAACTCCATTACTGATGAGCAGCCAAAGACTTCGCTAATCGAAATCGAACGTCAAACATCCGACAGCAGTTCCCGTGCTCAGATAGAGATTTCAAACAGCCCCTCTTGAAAAGAGAAGCAGTAAACCTTAGCTTCACCCTAGTTAGGGATCATCAAAAGTGTGTGGGCGGGGTTTGAAACCCAAGCAACAATATGCGTGAAAAAGCTACGTGAAGCACTGTTTCCTTAAACCGAAATACGGTACGACCAAACTATCAGTCACGTTTGCAGGTGAGTGATACTCAATTTGCCACATTTCGCTATAGGTTGCCGTGGACGTGCGCACTTAAGCAGTGAACAAGCAAGATCACCTCGGTAGTAATGTCAACCAATGACTGTCGAACGATCCTAACACTTGTTCGGTACGCAGGGAATGTATCAATTCTCGGATCGTTGCATTTTAACAGGCGAGATGGGACCTACCGTTGCCAGTGACGCTGATCCAAGCTGCCTTACCATAACCACGCCCTTTTACTTAGTCTGTTTTGAGCCACAAGCACACAGTACTGCGAATGCAGTGGAACGAGATCGGTACAGATGTCCACGTACGAACTGACGCAGTTAATTCTGCTGTTCTATCAATGCCAACAGAAGTATACAGAACGAGAGACAAATTTTACAACGTGTGTTAATATTCAAAGTTCACAGTGAGCGTTTTGACATATTTTGATTAATGCGAATATGGAGTGACCGTAGTGAGCGAGGATCATTATTTCGTATTTCAGACCTTCTGTGTACCATTTAGTATGAAAGAAATATCTAATTTATTGTCGAGTTCATTTCAATCAGCCCAGCAGTTGAACAATCAAGAGGTCACTTCTGACTGTTTTTCAATTCTGAAATCGTATACCACTTAGTGGGTGACCAAAGTATACACTGCCGGAATGCTAAGATCATTCCAGATACCATTAAGAAGTGATGTATAAGAATGATTTGTATGTAACAACGCGCTCACAAAGGAGGTATTCCGGGTAATAGCAACTAACCGTCGAATGGCTCATAAACTGCATTTCCCGTCCTATATGACTGAGTAACCATTATAACCAAAAAGTCGCTGCAAAGCCACACCTTTTACGCCAAGTAGACAACATGAGTATGCTGTAAAGTTGAGAATAACATTACAGAATGCTTTCATTGTGGCGTCATACTTCAGTTCTTTTGAGAGACTACAACGACGTGGTCATACGTCGTCTGTGCTGCGACTTTTAGACCGATTATTAGACAAAGGGTACCTTGTCACCATTTTTTCTTCAGTAAGCAAAGTTCATCAACGGCCCACCCATCTGAAATGAGCAACTGCACAGCAAATTGAGCAAGCTACAACTCCGATGAACCAGTCTGGCTTACGTGTGTTGTGATGAACTGAACGAAAGGAGTTTCAGCATTCTGGTGAGATAAAACAGAACTACTCTACCACCAACGTTGCAGCGATACAAATTTAATCTGTTAGATGAATCAAAAATGGCGTGACTTCATCTGGGAACCTGATCCAAAAGTCAGTACTCAACACTCTTAGATCTACGGAACGTAGGAACTACGAAGTTTTCATTCTGTAGGAACTAAGCGGAATCAGCTAGTTCAAATTCAGTTTGCAAAACAGGTACGCAAGTCCTGCAGAAACCTTGAACTCTGAATGATTACTGATGGCGTGGGGAACACAACATACGTTTGCATTAGATCTACTCGTCGCCAGTGTTTGGCCGTTAACTGGATTCGTTTTTCTATTTGCAGTCTTTACCAACGGTCGGTTAATAAAATATAAATACCATCGCGAAATAATGCAGCTGATCTTGATCACTGTTTATAATACCCCGTTTTCGTAGTCATACTGGTTCAGTTTGATCAACTGTTCATGTCGTCATTTAAGTGTGCACTGACGGACGAGTTAATGCAATCACCATGTAGGTAGTGCTTGAACGATACGTGATCACATGGACAGTAGTAGTCTTGATCACATGAATCCTTGATCGTGAGAGAGGGAAAACACTTTCATCATCCAACAGAGTACCACTCATTTGTGTAAATTGGTAGTATGAAGAAAATCCCTGAATAAAAAGGTTACATGACTTCGAAGTTGGGAAACAAGCAGAAACGACTTCTTGGTTTTTCCATAAACTTTCCGTTTTAAGATGTCATCACACTACTATCGCGCGTCTCCATGTCATTTTCCCATGGTTTGATACAGTTGAAAATGACAATCACTGTGGTAGTGATCTCCCACAGCGTAGACCAAACGGTTTACATTAGCAGAATGAGCCAGAAAGTGGAAACGGGCACACTGTTTGAGGGCCAGCATTAACAGGTATTCTGACAGGGTAAAGTCGGCAGGCGTTCACCACACACACTTGTAGAATGGCTGCATTCGCCAAAAATCGGGGTGTACACACTTGCTGAGCCACACTTCTTTTCATCGCTCGATTAGGATCCGGCTATTGTCGTTAAACGCGAGCTTTTTGCCCGAACCAGGCTAAACCAACGGTCAATGAAAGTCGGTACAGTGTATCCCTTTCTACTACCCGTCGCGCTGTATCAATGTGATTCGTTTAGCATGAGTGCTGGGGCAAAGCTGCAGCGTGACCTGGGTACGGGAGCAAAGACCCAGGCCATCCTGGAACACGGGGCGAACAGTCAAACGATGTCGTCGGACAGCTTCTGGGGTGCGGCAGGAGACCGCACCTGGTTGCAGATGGGACGGATTGGGATATCAAGAAGACCAAGCGGTTCGAGTCAATCCAGACCGAGAAGGTCAAGACCAGAGTTGAGGACGTAACACGTCCCTTCGATGGTAGCGCCGCGGAATGACACTGAACAGTGTAGTTGTCCAGTTAACTGCACCGAGCCACCACAAGCACTGGTTGCTGTTTGGGATGACGGGTGGACAGGAGGGCTGCCCAGTTATCACCAAAGATTATCGGATATGATCGTGACGTCTGAAGCAGTGTCCAACTGCAGGCGAGCCAAACGACCATTGCTATGGATGGACACGAACCTTCGGCTCTGAGCGACCTCGGCATGGAACGCGGTCAGCAGACTGTTAGATCTGCCAACCTTACGGGACTCTGTTGGCTTCTTGAACTTGGAGTTCAATGTCGGCTTGACCCTGTCAATTGTCTGTGGTTGACAGAAAACTTCCTTGTGGCCGACCGTGTGGCATCGCTGTTAGCGATGCCGTTGAAAAGGGCAGAATTCGTGGAAGTGCCACCCACCACAGTAGCGACAAGCTGAAGGTGGCTTCTTGGTACCAACAGCAGTAACTCTGGTGGACCGTGTAGGGGGACTTCGGCTGGAAACGGCCTGAACTGCACGGGTCGTCCGGTCCGGATGCTGTATCATCGCCGAGTCGTGCTTGAGGTTGACCAACCTCTAGCATTCGTCAACAATCTGTTCCAGCTTGATGTTTGGCTCCTGGTCGATTTTAGCTAGGAGTCTGGTACGGAGGTCACCATAGCTTGGTGACTGCAGACCGCAAATGAAAACCAGGCACCGGAACTGGTCCTCTGTGAGCGAACCAAGCTTGAAACGTCCACACTCCCGGTTTACGAGACCAGCGTAGGTGACAAAGTCGTCTACGTCTCGTTTCACCAACTGAAGGCATTCGAACCGTGAGTTGAACAGGGATGAGGTGTCCCCGAAGATCTTCGTCAACTTCTGGCCCGTGTCCGCGAAAGCCAAGGTTCGCGGTTCGGCGGCAAGATGTAGTTGGTATAGCGGACGTGCTCCGCTGCGCCCAGTTTCCGGAGGAGTAAACGAACCTTCGTATCGTCATCCCGGGATGCCAACTCCATAGTGAATGTGTCCTCATATCGCTTGTACGAGGCCTCAAAGGAGACACCAGCTTGAGGGTCATACAGGAAGTCGGGGATGTTCCTGGCCAAGTGATCCACGGATGGCGGATCGACAGACGTAGACGGCCCAAGTACGGCAAAGCGGGTGGCCAGCATTTACATCAATCGGATCTACGACTGCATCATCTGCTTGAGATCTGGGTAGGCAGACATGGTTCAAAGAGGGAACAAAAGCAGAGCAAAAATCCTGGTCGCCAAGATGTTATGACTCTGTGGTCAACAATAACGAGAAATGGCTAGCGCATGAATATTCGAATTACGGACACGTAGCACAGAGGTTCACGATATCCGAAAACCCCAGAAGACCGGGACCTTTAACAGAGATTGTATTTGCTCTCAAACCAAAGGTAATCTGACAGACCAGCGTCTGCGTATATATGGTTTTTGAGCAGCCTTGGAAAACCCCACTTGAATTAACACATTAAAACAGAAATGGGCCAATCAGAGACGGAGGGGGAAGTGCACCAGAATTAAGTTTTAGCTCTTTTTGGCGCGAAAAAATAAAATTCAAATCTATAAATTAATTTTCGACGATATCTCGAAAATTAAAATGTTCTTGGGGAGAATAGACTTTCCTCAACAGTGTTAAGGGTGCACTTTGTTACTGTGGTGTCAAATTCACCTTTCGTTTGGAATGTCTTTGGTGATATTCGTCAAACAGCACGACGTAATGTGTTCGCTCGTTACACTGTATTCACGACGCTTAATGGACGGTCGAGACTGACCAGACGAAGGTGTCCAGCAATGACAAGGTATCCCGGATAGATACCACCGTGAGTAAAAAATCCCACGGTACCTGTTAAAATGTTATACGGCTGAGTGATCGAAACATATCAGGGCCACAAAAAGAGGCGACTATGTTTGTTTGTTGCTTAGATGCTCACGTATACAAGAACTTACTACGAAACCTGTGATCTGCTGTACAATCGAAAAGGGCTAGCCAAACTGTCTCAATGAAAGTAAAAGCTGCTCCTAATTACGATGTTTAGCTTGTGTACACTATTGTTGATCTGAACCCATTGAAAAATAGCAGCCCATAAGGAATTTGGCCAGACATCTTATGTAACTGACATCGCCGCATGTGTGAGATACTGCGAAAGTGGTCACAAAAACTGGATGGTTGCATCCACCCCACAACCTCGAAGGCAAGCGTTCACATTATGTCGACATTTCTCTACTTCCACACAGCTATGCGGAGCATAGCAAGGCATCAGGAATTGTAAAGCGTTCAAGCATAACTTATGTACTGACGGTTAGCGCTTAATGGTGCGGTCGCCGGCGGAAAATGTGAATAGTAATCGTCTCAGTCAACCATTCATAAAGAAACATTAGTGCAATAATCAGTCAGTCAAAGGGCTGTTCACTGAGCAAACGGGATGTATCAGGATCAAAAGTTAACCGATTTCTGATTCCTCACACAAATAGCGATTGGATAGCCCTTGGGCTACATAATATTTACGCGCTCCACACGGGCAAATGTATTATGCATCATGGAAGTTACACGTGATCGGAGCAAGCAGAGAAATGAGCGCACAGACAACGCCATGTGAGAAAGGCACATGAATGAATATGTCCCATGAAACAGCAACACAGAGAACTAGCGAATTGCTCGTGCCACAGTCAAGTCGTATCGGTGAGTAGACATGCCTACTAGTAGTGAGCCAAGTGTAGGTCCCAAGTGGCTTTGCTGGCGAGCCATTGCAAGAAGTATACACTTCTAGGGTCCACGGGTAACTGAAGTAGTTGCAAGCAGTTGCCATGGTAATGAAACTACAGTCTCCAACACAAACAGCCAAAAGAATAAGCCCACCCAGGACAGTGACCGAATGCAAGTAAACAAGAATCGAATCACAAACGATCAAACGACTTCAAAACTTTCGGAATTACCTTCAGCATATTGTTTGCATACTTCACGACCATGGCAACCAAAAGACCGCCGAATGAGTGTAGGGCGATAACAGTCCACACAACCCAGTCGAAACCATGAAAATAACCTTTTTGGCGAACAGTGTCCCATTCGAACAGCCACTGACTGGCGGCTCCAACAACGAGGGAAGTGCTTGCCAGCTCGATATTGCGTAGCCATAAAGATTTGGGTGAATTTTTCAACAGCTGTGAAGGAGATGGGTACCATAAATAAGGCCGCGTAATGGTGTGTAATGGTCAACAGCAAAACCATATACACACGCTGTAAACAGTTTTATGTTACGTTGAGCGGAGATATGTCGTGAGGATCATAAACCCATCTGTGTGAGGCCAACCAGGCCATGGGGGCATGCACACCGTGAAACCAAACGGCATATGTTAAACTCAATGTGAATTTTCAAATTGCTAAATGTACACGAAATGAGCTCGCAGTAACTAAGTAGTAACAACGCCCGACTCCCAATCACATGGTAACCATGACCACTTAGATCCAATCAGTCAGACAGTATTCAGGTCATACATGGTCGCCCTCTGTCACATGTTAGCAGACTTCGTAGTGAGAAAGCTAAAACAACCTATTGGTTTAGGTAAATTGACAAAAAACAAGTGAACATCAACTCGAAGACCAACACAACCGTAAACGGGGAAAATAACGTTACGCTATTCTCCGACGAAATGGTTCGTCCATTGCTTTCGATTTTTCAACCAAGTGAGGCACATGGTTATTATGCAAACTTTGGCGAATATGCATTTAGGGTCTCGACAGTCGTTGTCATATTCACATCCAGGTGGAGTTAAGCGATGTTTGTTTATAAGGTTTACCGAAGGGACAGAAATTCAATTCTATCATATTCTGGCAGCTTCAGCGAGTGAGCATCATTTGGTGTCGACCACCGACATTTTGAAAGAATCATAGCTGCAATGTGTAAACATTGGGTGATGACCCTAGAAATTAGAGCTTATTCGTTGGACTTTACGTTACACTCACTTAGTCAGTAGGTGCAGTTTGATTATCATAAATAGTTGGGAAGCCATTTACGTGACGAGACTGACTTGACGTTATGTTTCTAGCAAATAAAAGATTAATGGCGTCGTCGAACCATTCCTCCTTAGAATGGAGCCCATGACCAACAAGATGATTCACACGCCTCTCCTAGAAGGTTTGGAATCACCATCTACATCTCCTACGGGTGAGTAAGCAATACCCAACCAACCACGTTAGGGCTTTAGACATCAGCTTTCGGCCTCTCAATATAATGGATGAGACGTCTTCGCTGTGAAAATGCAATGGGCAGAATCTTCTCTGTTCAGAATACAAAACACGCATACTACATAAGTACACTTTGGAAAGCTAGCGTACAGTATCGCGCTCCCAGTTAAAGACACACCGTTTACGTTCCAATAAGGAAACCGGTAACGTTTTACAGAACGGAGCCCTGCATCCTATACTGACCACCGGGTCGCCATTTCAGGCTTAACACAAGTGCAAAAATGTATGGTGTTGTAATAACGAGTTGACGCTCATAGAGATCTGCATACAAACTAACCGTTAACTCCGCACATTAGATTATTTTCGCTAATCGTTCAAATAGGTGTGAAACAGCTTTTGGAAAGTCCCATATATTGGAGACGATTTTACTCACATTGTGTAGCCCATTACAGTTATCTTATTAGCTCCGTTCTGGCGATCTCGAGGAGTTATGGTAGCTTCAAAAAAGTCCTTCAATGTTAAATTGCAACATGACGGATTGATGCTGAGCTGTCATGGTACCACACCAGAACTGCGAAGTTCGTCAAAGAAAGAGCGTATGACGAATCACCCACAAGCATTCACATACATCATATGGGACGTTGTCAAATATGGGCTGTATACTGACGGGCTGCCCAAAATTGCCTTGGGCTCGAACCTACAACTCTGAGGTTGACCAGTGATTTCGTTACAGCTGAACTGGCTGAAGCGAAGCCAAAAAGATACAAAAAACATAAAGGTCGGAGGACTCCCCTAAATCTGTGTTATAGACAGTATACTGTTGAAAGAGTATACAACGTATTCCGTGTAGTCATCACCTTTTTACATTCCTGCACACTGTTCATTTCTTTATTGACTTATCTTCCGACAAAGACGGACAAAACGGAAATAGTTGAAAGTAAGTAAGGCAATACCAACTGCATGCTCTACACCGGTCAACCTAGCGCCAAGACGAAGCTCAACACCAAGTTCGGTGGATTCCTCACGCGCACCTCCCAAAATACAGCCCGTGATGAAATCGATCAGGAATAGGGAAGGGTAAATGGAATAGTTAAAATAAACGAACGAATTTCTTCAAAACAAACGCATCTGCCCCAGTCACTTTTTGCAACTGCTACATGGTGCCCGAAGTACGTCGGCATAAACAGAGTTCAATTTGTTTAAGATGTAACAGAGCGGTGGTGTGAAGGAACTCTGGCAAATAAAGACCTAACATACAAACCCGCCTGGGATATTGTTGAAATCGAAATTATGTGGGTGGTCAACCATGGTGTGATAAATGAAAACAACAAATGTCATACAGGCAAATTCCCTGGTTGGAGCAGAGAAAGTTCCATTAGGTTTACCGTACAGGTAAAATACAGACTTGACATAAGATGAAGGTATACATTCTCGTTTGAACGGGAGGAGTATACGGAATGAGAATCTTACAGAGGGTGAATTTCTAACGCAGCAGGAGGACTAACTTTCAAAGAAAAGCTAGGCTAGTAAAGCGGATGAATCAACTTACCAACTCAAAATAGATGCTGGCAAAACCCGAGAGAAGAGAAGCGCAGACCACAATGAATAAACCCAGCGACGGATTTTGCGACACACTCATTGAGTTAACGCCAGAACCTGAAGCAGACGGAGGTTCCACGACGGCAACTCCAAAGAAAAGCAAAACTAGTGCTAACCACTGGATAGAACTGATGGTCCTCCTCAGAATCAAGACACTAAACAGAGCAGTGGTTAGCAATTTCAGCTGATAAGCAACCTGAGGGAGAGTAGGATTGAGAGAGCACATTACAAAGTTTCATGTACCATCTCACTTGAAAGGTCGCAGCATCCAGGTATCCAAGAGCAGCTACCAGGAGTCGATTTTGTACAAGATAAATCAAAGCCGGCACACAGGATTTCATCGAGTCCCATGTGTGATTTCGAACAAGTGCATACGATCGTTTGAGTCCATCGGTGAATCGCAGAACTAGAATGCAAGTAACTAATTTGACAGCCTCGCTAGCGACCATCATTGAGGAGGGTATAAACAAATCGACTGCACGGGACCGTGCATAGCGCATGACCAATATGTATAACAGATTTTGGAACACCAGGACAACCAGACAAACATAACCGATAGACATGACAGAAGATTGAGTTTATTTTCCTGAAGATAGTCTCGTTGAAGCCGAAGGCTGAAAAGAGATAAGAAAAATAACTGATCTTAATCTTAATCACAGTTGCAAACTGCTTATCATCAAATTAACAACACTACGGCCAACCTGCAAGGAGAGTTGACTAGTACGCACGGACTCAAAGGAACAGCGCAGCCAATATAGAAGTCATGGATAACAATCGATCAATTAACGGCGGGTGGGAAGTAGAGCCAGCCAATGACCACGAACGGATGACGAATTAGGAGATGATCGATAAGCTTACGCAGACACCACACACAAGTTCCGTTATAAGTGAAATGCGCTATGGTCAGGAGCACAGTTGTTATCTAGAGTTTCTTGGAAGAGACTTGGAGCAGTCAGTACAAAATCATTCCTTGACCGTCAAGTAGTTATGTTTCACTGGCTTCATGTTCCACAAAAAGTGGTGAGGTCAAGCGGTGAAATAATATACTACAGATGCATCCGGATCAACGAAAACAATGAGAGGCCGCAATGAGGACAAGGACGTCCGGATTTCTAATGTCGAAGACAATCAGATCCATACAAATGCCAATTAATATTCAAAGTGGATATCTCAGTTCCCCGATAACATCTGTATACTTGCGTACAATGGCATTTCTCTGCTGCCTAACGAAGTCAAGGAGCACTTTGAAGCTCTAAAAGACAAACTGTCTAAAGGCACTATTTCCACCATTCGGTACAACCCTCTTTTGATCGTCGAAGCAGATACTTTCAACATTCCGACCGTAGCCACTTAGCATCAAAATAATTGACCGGTAGCTTTCTTCTCGTGCATTCCGTCAGCAAGTGAACGGCGATCAGTCACCGTTGAAAAAGAAGCGCACTCTGTTGTAAAATCCATTCATAAATGAAGGCACTTCCTGTTACGAGACCAACGACCAACCCTCTGTCGTATATATCCACGTAACCAACATAGAGCGAAGATCAAGAATACGATAGAACGTTGGAAGTTGGAACTAACACCATTCGAATTCGGCGATGTTTACTGTGTAGGTAAGGGAAATCGACCAGCAGATATAATCTCTCGTATTTGCCGCGGAGCCTCACCGAAAAATGTTGACTCCAAGGGACTATACGAATCGCTTTGTCATCTTGGTATTTGTCGGTTGATGCATCTCGCGCGCGCTAGAAACCCCCTTTTCTATGAAAGAGATTAGAAACGCCGTTGCTGAATGTTCGTTTTATTGTCTGCAGTACACAGACGTCACTAAACCGTTTGAGAGACTATCAACTGATTTTAAGAGCTCGACAAGATTAGTGAGACTACCACCAAATGTTCGCGTCAGTTTTCATTGTTTAACACTCGAACACGTATTCATTTTGGTTGTGGGCCGCCATTCATTCAACTAACAGAACAACCTCCAGAGCAACAGTCAAGCAGTTTTGGACAGAACGTTCTGGAGAGCAGTTTCCCCGCTAAAAATTCTGTTATCAATCAACCAATGAAACCACGTTCTTCTTGAGACTATTATTCCATAACCGAAGGTCGACCTCCAGAACAACTCCCCCGGGTTAGACAGGCGTTGGTGAAGAAGAATGTCAGACAACCTGACTATGATCAACTTGCCGAAGAGGTTGAGTTAATTCAGTTCAGCCCACAGTATGCGTACATCCGTTTTCGTCATGTCAGGGAAATAACAGTTTCCGGCCGTCAGTTGACCCCAAAATGAGAAATCGCAACTGGGACGAGCGATAATCATTGTCAGCTTTGAGGTACTACGGCTCGGACTGCCGTTGGTCGCGACAGTGGTCCATAGAATAGCAGAATAATAACCAAGTACAAATATAAAAAAGAAGTGAAAGAGGAAGCAAAAACCAATGGAGCTTTGTAATCCAGGTTCTGCTTAGCGACCTACAACTTCGTCACGGATAGCAGATGACTTGTGAGCACGGCAAGAATAGATTACAATAATACAGTGGTGCGATAAACAGAAGAGAACCGACAACTTTGCGGGTAAATGTTAAAAATCGACTACAAGAAGCTGCAGTTTGGATGGTTCCAACCAGATAGGATGTACCTACAAACAGGATAGTCAGGGCTTCTATATCTATCAACAACGTCACCACCTGACCGGCTTGCGATTTCTTCTGACAAGTAACAACCACACTGAACAAGGTATAGTGCGACAGATGTTCCGCTAGCACACAGAGTACGTGGTCGAACCAATGAAGATCGTGCACTTTTACCACCTCGGTTATCAGTTCAGAACTTGCATATTTCCCAAATAAGCGCCAACGGACGATTGCGCTGTTTACATAGTCAGATCATTTAATGCGTGTTAACAGGCAGAGATAACTGGGATTGAATACTGAGGGTTTGTATGCGTTTTCTGCGCGAACGGACCAAGTCTGATCCGTAGAGCAAAACCGAACACACGAAAGCAGAGTAAACGCTGTCTTTACTCGACAGATGGGCATCGCAAGTGACGAGGGTTGGCGAACGCACCACGTGCTCGTGGATATCTCATCGGCAGTAGTACAGGCTGATGAGATGACAATACCTAGTTGAATAAATTCGTCGACAGTCTCACGCAGACTGCTTGCAATAAGGGTCAACGCCAACCCAATCTAGCAACAATGCTTTACACTTTGAAAGTGCAAATTACCTTTAAGTGCACAGCACATAGTGACCACATGAAGTGGCAAATGTGCTACAATAGTGGGGAGAAAAAAGCATTGTGTAAGGTAAAGAAAGAGGAAGGTGTGAACGGAGAAAAAAACTAACAGTTTGGTAGACTTGATAATGCGGAGGGGACCTAATTGTGAGAAATTAGGACTTCGGCAGGATTCGAGACAGTGACGAAAATAGCATGCTTAGATGTGGCAAGCGCTCGGAGAAATCATGTTTGTGCCCTGTTACACCGACGCACACAAAGGTTCACAGCACGAACGCCAATGGCTTCTGTTTTTCGCTACTCCAGACAGCGTCCTCAACCAAAGACGTTTATTGCCCTTTGGACCAGAGCGAGGAAGCCGAGAACACTCTACTAAGGCTCGCTTCAGTGAGTGTCATTATACCTCGAACGCAAGTTTTATGCTGGACACCAGACTGTCGTTTCCACTCTAACACATCAGTCGCAAACAAGGTACGGCGTGGCAGGTGATCGGTTGGCACTCGTAAGATGCAGCCATACTAACGAAGCCTGTGAAACCAGACCAATGTGCCCACGGGCAGACATACTCTACCCGTCTCGAAGACACGTCGGTGAACCTCATCAATAGTGACACGGTTTTCCCACCACATGCAGCACGCGCTTCGGAGGCAGTGATGGTGGAAAACGGGCATTCTGTCAACATCCACCCGATGAGGTTTCGCAGCCGTATTATACGGCTATCCTTATGGTGGCACTGTACACTCGGTCTTTCACGAAAAGATTAAGAACCTATCGAGGCCATAGATGGTGCAAGTTGCAAACGCCATCCTAGGCTTAGCCAATCGAGTTCACGAGGATTGACGGGCCTAGAGACGTGCATCCCGGTTGGCCCGTGTTCTGTATGGCGACCCACAACTTGAACACGAATAGTGAATGACCTGTGTGAACACAGCAGGAACAGACTGTAACAATACTGTGTCACAACTAACAGAAAAACGGAGTTTACAACACCTCCAAAATGAACCACAGTGGATTACAGATTATTTAAAGGAAAGAAACAAAGACATCAGTCCTGGCCTCTGCACGCCGTAGTGCTGTTGAAAATCTCTCAGTTTACTAATCAAAGTGGTGATTGCACATTCCCAAACTGCTGCATCATCATCATAGACAGCAATATATCAGTGGTTAACACTAATGCTTAACTGCCACACAACCATGAAGAAACAACAAACCCTATACAGAAAGAGAGAAGGAAAAAGAAGGGGACGGGAAGGGACCTAACTACTGAAAATGACTACGTCCCTATTCAAACATTCAGCATCAAGGTGCCTACACCTTGCAAACAACACAACCGAGCTGCAA